>CAOLHI010002964.1:0-212396 GCA_948474755.1 Ctenosaura bakeri
ACTCTTCCATCAGTTTTTGGATATAATAGAATGAAAGATAAAGAGGCATACAAATACCTTAGCAGTGATTGGTGGTGGTGATGGTGATGATGATGATGGTGATGATGGTGATGATGAATATTGTTTAAGTTAGTGAGTCAGTGGTAAGAGAACAAGTTCAAGATTATTTATACTGGGCAGGAAAATGGAGACATGGTAATGGGACAATTCAAGAAAAATGTAAAACCTCACTGGGCAAGAAAACTACCACACTTGCTCTCTTTCTTGAAGACATACAGAATGGTAGAACTGGACTGTAGACTTATATTTGTCAGGTGAATGCACAAGCATTATCCAAGCTGTGTTAAAAATGAAGACAGGTAACACAGATGAGTATCTTTGTTACATCATCCAGTTAAGTGCTGTGGATATTTTTTCACACATTGGGATAGATGTTTGGTGAAGTATCTTGTAAATGGTTATCTTTACCCGTCTAGTGATTTGGTATAACTCCAGATGACCCCACTCGTGGTGGCTTAGGAAATCTGGCAATCATGGTGTAAAAAAAGTAATTTTTCTCTAGCCTTCCACTTTATGAAGGAAGCAGGCTACCATTCAGCACCATAATATTTCTTAATTATCTAATGTATTGAGAGAACTCCAGATTATTTCCTCATATGAACATTTGAGGCTGCCTTATACTGTTCCAGATTGTTTATTCATTTAGTGCAGAGTTGTGGGATCCACATCTCTAAATGCTGACTCTAAAGCTAGCTTCTCTCTCTTTCCTTCCCTCTCTTCCTATGCTATGCTCTGCAGTTCTAGCTGGTTGTGTGTGTGTATCTGTGTATTGTGTGAGTATACATATGAATCGATCGGTCTGTCTATCTATCTATCTGTCTGTCTGTCCATCCACTGTCCTGATTAAATGGGGACACGTTTTCAATCAGTCAAAGTACTTTAACTGTGTCTTTTATATCTGTATCTATGGAATTCTATACACTAGTATGTAACTCCATAAACGTACATTTTAAGGATGTGGTTTTTAGTTGCTGATTTGTTTCAGGCAATCCATTAAATTTTCAGAAGGTAAATTCAGGTAATCTTAGAAACAGAAGCTTAGAAATAGAAGCTCCTTAAATGCTGAGAAGTTTTTCAGAGGAAAAAATAAGTACTGCTTAAAAAAAGAGAAACCTTTACAGAAATATTTTCTCCACAGCAAAATGTCATCAATCTCATCAATCTCATTAATTATATGATGGTTGTTGGTATTGCCTCTATATAGAAAGCAGCCTTGGGTCAGGACATCAAGGTTCTTGGTCTGGAAAAGGCTGAGAAATGAGCTTGACAAATAAGCAGATAATAGCACCATAGCTGAGTGAGGACACAAGCAGACAGACAGACAATCAAAGTTGTAAGCTGACAAGGGAAGTAGTCTGCTAGGCAAGAGACAGGGATAGTAGTGAAAAAATGAATTGCTCAGTCAGTTGGTGTTGGCCCCTTGTACTGCTTCGTGATCTCCTAAATTGGTAGCAGCATTACTTCTCTCTGGCCTCTGCCATGGAGGAGCTAAAGCACAGCAGAATCACACTCCCTTAAGGCACTCCACTATGATGCTTAAGGAAATAAGGCCTCTTGGTCTAGCTTCCAAAATCCTACCTTGATTTGAAACTGAGATTGCCTTACACAGAGATGCAGAAGGATTCTCAAGGGAAGAGACCAAACTTTAGTGTAAATCTCAGGCAAGTGTACAAATTTAGGATTTATGGAGACTCCTGCAATTCAGAAAATAGTTGCTGATATCTTCCATGTCAATAGAGCTGTGAATCGGCTCCAAGTGTTAATCCAAACATTAAAAGAGCTATCCAAGGTACTGAAACTGCTTTAGGGATAGGGGTCAACACCTTGGATACAACCTTTACATTTCAGGCTAAAATCCAGAGTGCATTCATTACTCCCCTGGCTTAACAGCCATCAGCTGCAGCTAGACTCATGCCATGTTTTGATCGTCTTTTTTTTTTCTTTGCTAACAATTTGCTGTTAGACCTGGTATTTTGGACATTTGCTGCCTATTTAATTAGTCAAATTGATTTTCCTCCCTGTTTTTTTCCTTTCATGGCACAACTGTTATTCGTTTTAACAGACGAAATGGCTAATAAATAGTGATGGGAGTTATTTGTTTTACGTTTGGAATGAATAATTCAGTGTTCTGCCTTCTAAATATCTGCATCTACTTGAAAGAGAAATAATTTTTCAAAGCAATTCTTTTAGAAAGAAGCTTTCTGGGAATGGTGTCAGAGAATTCAGTATTCACTCTTCAGTTAACAGAAATACTGTTCAGGAATAGTAGAATTTGCAATTGACTTGTTGGTCTGAGGACCAGCCCTGCCATTAGGCCAACCTATGAAGCAACCAACCATTAAACAGAAGATGATCAGGAATAAATTACTGGACAGCAGCTCTGTGCATGTTACTTGTCAGTATGCTTTAGATTAGTCTAGGTTGCAATGAAGGATGTGCTGAACTGAGATCCAGCTGTTGTTATTGTGCACATATTCAACTGTGGATTTTCCCCCCTTTTACCTCATAATCTTAAAATGTTCTTTGCATTATCTCCAGTGACCGTTTTCTAAACAAAGATTAACCTTCATGTGTTAAATTGAAACATATGAAGTGTTTAATAAGTGCATTTTTAATTGAGCAAACATAGCTGATGGACTTAATGAGAGATAGACCAATTGAGTAATGATTTCCAGTGTTAATTTTCTTCTCAGAAATTGTGAACACATGAAGTTGTCCTATCCTGTAATTCTACACACAAGAGAGCGTGGTGGAATAATTGCCACTGGAAGAAAAGCATGGTGTGTAATATTACATACTTTTGGTTGAACATATGCTCATATTTAGTTAGTGCCATAGATAAGGTCAGAGCCAGCCTGGTTTGACCATTGGACTGTGACCCTGGAGACCAGGATTTGATACTCTTTCAGGCATACAGACTCACTGAGTGACTTCACACACCCTAGAAAACCCATCATAGGTTCTCCTTAAGATTGCCATAAGTTGGAAATGACTTGAAGGCACATAACAACAACAGATGAGGTAAGAAGCATTGCCGTATGCCAATATGGTCGTCACGTATTCATACTTTAGCTGTTGAATCACTGGAAGAATTCAGGTTCTTCAGTGCAACATCTGTTACATAAACAATACCGTTTTGAAAGTGTGTTTGTACAAGCGTATTCTTCTAAGGAACAACTTGAATGATCACAATGGCCTGGTCTTTCTGGGGTTTTTTGTTTGTTTTGTTTTGTTTTACTGACTCTGCCTTTCATTTCTTTGTCTTTTTTCAGTCATGACTTGTCTTTAAAGGCATTGTCTTTTTAAGACAGTTTAGAGAATAAAATAGCAAAATAGTATTACAATTTAAACAGTATGAAATATTTAATAATTCATCAGTGTAAGCTATATAAGAGCGAGCACAGGATTAATAATAAAAATCCTGGTGGAATTAACTCTGATTCGCTAGTTGTTTTCTAAGGGAAAACAAACAAACAGTGGAAATGTTCCATGTCCAAAGAGGTATCTTTGGGTAGAATCAAGCATACGTCATGTAAACTCACAAAAGCCATAAAACACAAGGCAAAATAAAAGTAGATTAAAACCTAATGAAATAAAAGAAAACATGTATATCCATGCAGCATAAAGTCTGTCCTAACTGTATGTCCTTACAATGGGAAAAAAAAATCCTTTGGAAGAGGTCAGTTTAGTGACAGTGACTGACAGGTCACATTTGTTTTGCTGCTTTAGCGTTTGCTAAAAATGAGATGGGACTTCCCCCCCCCCATCCTAATCTGGTAAAGAGTGTGGCATGAAAGAAGTACCCTAGTGTCATGAATAAATAGATATCTTGGGGCATTTTTCTTTGTCCCAGCCATCTTTACTTCATAGTGGGAGAGAAAAAGTCCATGAAAACGAAGTGAACTTTAGGGGCTTTCTTTATATCTGTACAGGTGATATTTCTGTAGATTACTTAAATTACAGGTTTAATTCTGTGTAAGGTTATAAAAACAAGCCTCTTTTACCAGGGAACTAAAAGAAAAGAAAAGGTTAAAAATTGTAGGCCATTTGCACAGTGGAAGGAGGAGTTGACAAACCTTTGGGGAGGAGAATCCCTTAGCTGCTCAGCAACCACAAAGATGCCCCTGTTTCTGGTACCCTCCCATCTGATCTTCAGTAGTGACTGTATGAAAAGATAAGACTGTTGAATGTTCGGAAGGGCAAAATACATAGCTTGAGAAGTGTGTTAATTTGAGTGGGTTCTAAGTTATAGAAACTATGTAGCTCACAGAATGAGCTTTTTGCTCTTGCTGTCACATACCTGAAATTGGAGTGTATGAAAAATGGAGTATCTGTGGCCAAGCAATATCATTGTATGATCAATATTGCAAAACAAAGGGGAACATAAGAGCTGGGAGCTTGCTTTTGCTTCTACCTCCAGAGTGTACAAGATTCTGCTCTCTCCTCTCCCCAACAGAGCTGAGGGTGAACTACTTTTGCACTTTGAACTCCGTTAGTAGTAATTGAAGTAATCAAATATAAAAGGGAAAAGCAGGAGGAGAGAAAAACTGGGACATTTTTAAAGTACCTGAAAGAGTTGGACTGCAGAGGATTAATCAGGACTGTCTCAGCTGGATCAGGACACTTGGGAGACACATCATCAGGACACATCATACATATTGTAACAATTTCTGTTCTCCATATATCTTTCCTTACAGCATCACCATATCCAACAGAGAGTATCGTCATGAATCTCTTGGGAAAGTGCCTAAAGGAACAGTTTTCTCTGCTCCCTTGCATGTATAGTGATGA
Organism: Ctenosaura bakeri; assembly: GCA_948474755.1. Taxonomy (NCBI): domain Eukaryota; kingdom Metazoa; phylum Chordata; class Lepidosauria; order Squamata; family Iguanidae; genus Ctenosaura; species Ctenosaura bakeri. The sequence continues at coordinate 4,852 of CAOLHI010002964.1, forward strand.
ACGTCTGTCTGTTAACAGAGGGATGGAAAATTGGGTGGAAGAAAAGGAATAGAAAATAATATCTGGAACTCCATTCTGCAAGATGTTGTTGCTTCTCCTACTTGTTACCCAAATTGCTTGTTATTTCACATTGTTTGATTCTCTGCAAGGCACCACACACAAAAAATGGAACTTTAGACCTCCTGAAAATCTCAACGTTCCAAGAAACCTTATGAAAAGCTGCCACCTCCCCTTCCCTCCTTCTTTTTGAATCAGTTCATCCCTCTTAATTTCACTCATGATTATTCTCACTGCCTTTTCAGCTGACCATTTTCTGTTTAGTAAGGAAGTTGTTAAAAGGTGTATCAGTGTCACTCCTGAAATCAGAGGTTTGTAATGTAACCACTTCTCTCTCCTTTTACCAGCAATTGGTCACCTGTTCTTCTTCTTGCAGTAGTGCTCCAAAAGCATTGCTTTGTGCAGTTTTCTTTCTTTGTAGCAATGTAAATCAGGCTACAGGTTCAAGGTTGCTTTATAATTGTTACACAATTTGTCAAATTGGTTAAATGTTGCCATTAATAGTATTTTGCAGTTCGTTCCATGAAAAATGAAATAAAAACATAGATATCATGTTTACCAGTCCTGTGGATCCTAACTGGTTGCTGTTGAACCTACAGTCTGAAATTGATAGAGGAGCACACACATCTTCTGGGCTTGCACTAAATATTGTGATGATTTTATACAAGAATGCTGAGACAGAAGAAAGTTATATCTATGTCAGTTGCCCACCTGCAGGTAGAATATATGTTTGCAAAAGATCCCAAGCTCAGTCGTCATCTTTCCTAGGTGAGGCTGGGAAATTCCCTTCTCTGGTACACTGAAGAGATGATGCCAATCTGTAGAAAGCAGAGATGAGCAACACATCACCCATAGACCACATGCAACCCCCTGTTCCTTTCTTTGGATCAGAATTCCCACCATATTAACCAAATTCAGCATCTGCCTTGGCTGGAAAAAACAGTTTCCTTTGAGAACCGTACATATGGGGAGTGTAGCTGTTCCAAGAAGCTTGAAATTTTGGTTCAGAACACGGTATGTGCTCATTATGCTTGTACTTTATTCTAAAAGGAAATCACATTTTTCCATCTTCCACATTTGTCCTGCTAACAATTTGTTGGAACAGCAGAAAAATTGAAAAGAAAAAGTTTTTTCCCTGCTGCTACTACTACAGTGCCAAATTTGATGGCACACTGGCAGCACCAGGATGACAGTTGCTATTTTATTTAGCTCTGATGTAGACAGTACTGAACTTCACTAACCCATAGTCTAGCGTGGTATACAGCAGCTTCCTGTTTTTTTGCTGAGGAATGTCAGAATTTCTTGTTGCCTCTGCCAGTTGTGCCACCTGTAGCAATAAACAGAAGCTTTTAAGTGAGAGTTGGACATATGTCTGAGAAGCAGGTGTAGAGACTGGGAGGAGACTCTAGCATTTTCCTCTTGCGTGTCACCAGATCAGTATCCAGCATGCTGGCAGAGTCTAGTGATGCTGATGTAATATGGCTGTGACTCTCCATTTTAAATTTATCACAGTGCCTTGGAGTGGGCACATTGGATATACTGTGAAATATTAAATAGTTTATAACTTGAACAAATCTTATCAAGAACACCTTGTGATAAGTTCTCCTTAGTGTTGCCATAAGTCAGAAACAACTTGAAGGCTCACAACAAAACATTTATAACTGCCTCTCAGTCATTGGGAGATCTCATACCTGTGTGACCCAAGAAAGTCATAGGGAGGGTACTTTGCTGCTCAACACCCATCCTTGAAACCAGTCTGGACGAGGACAAATAGGGAACAAAGTTTGTGGCTTCTCCATACCATGTGTGAACTTTTAAAAAAGCTTTATGGGATAGCAGTAGTGCTGGACACAAGAGAGAGCAGGCTGAGAATTTAACATTCTGACTCGTTTGTGCACACAGTGGTATATATATGGTTCTTTCTGTTCTACATCCTCTCATGACTTTTTTTGTGCTTTGTTGCATTTTCATTTCATTCTTCTTTCAAGAGTTATAAGTAGCAGATATGATAACAAGCATGTTGATGGGGTTGATGGGAAAGAGAGGGTGTGTGTGTATGTGTGTGTTTTAAATCAGATCTAGAAAATCCTGCTGACATGCCTGTCTCGCTTACCAACTCGATGCTTTGTAGGCAAAAACAGCAGAAAAATTAGGACACTACATTTGAATTACCAGTCATTGGCAAGATGTGGTCTTTCAAATTTTGTTGGACTGGAGCTTCTAACAGCCTTAGCACAGATAAACAATAGTGGAAGTCCAGCAACATCTTGATGGTAGCAGATTCCTCATATCTTCTCTAAAAGTGTGCAAAACTACTTATTTACTAGCTTTGTTGTAAAAATCTAATAGGGTTTGTTCATCCTGGGCATGTTTGCTTTTTTCTGGTGTATAGCTTGTCAGGTTTACCATTCATCGTACACTTCTGACAATATAATTTGAAGTGGTTGAGAAGGTGGGATAGCCATAATTTTTATGGGTGAGTAGATACTCTGTATTTTCTTACTGGATAAAGTTTAACAGCATGACTTTTCCTTTTCTGCCCCCATCCCGTCTCCATTGAATTATTATGAGTATTCTTACACAGTGGAATGTTAGTTAAATTCCCAGTGGTCCAAAAGGAAAAAGTTTGCACTGAAATGTACACTGTTTTTCTGTTTTAAGTTGTGGTCTGCTGTGCTTCTTGCTTCTTTGACTTTTTTTCTTCATCTTTTTCAATATGAGATGTGTGCATATGTGTGTAACACACTCACAGATGTACACACACACAAACACACAAATGGGCATAGGATATTCAATGTCTATTTAGTGAAGGCATTTTAAAGATACTAATTAAGTTTAGCAGTTAGGGTGTTATATATATTCGCAATAGCACAAACTGAATGTGCTTATAGGAAACATTAAAGTGAATGTTTTCTCAGTAGTTTTATTTGAAAGCCCTGTTAGGAACTGGGACACAGTTCATGAAGCACCGAGCTGCTGGGCATTCTCTGTCCATTAAAACTAAGCATTTGTGTGTCTATCATGCAAGCCCCATTAAAGCATATGGTTGGATTTAGTTCATGGATTGCACTTATCTGCAGGGTAGTTTCCATACTGGGGTATTGTCTGAGAAGAGACAATTGTCCCCACGAAATCAACTTTCCAAACTTATTTACTTACTTGCCTGCTTATACCCTCCCTCCCTCTTCTTTTTTAAAACTGTATTCCAGTGCTTATGGCTGTGAAATATGTCTGAATAAATATAGACAGTATCTCCTCTAAGTGAGATGTCCAGTTGAAGGTGTTACTTCAGTGCCCTGCCAAATAATTCTTTACTTTTCCTGTGTAATTCTGCCAGACCTGAATAAATGATGCAGGTGATTTTACACATTGTAGAAGAAATAATGTACAATATGTGAAATTATGCAAATCTATTCCAATTACCTAAAGTGTAAAGAAACTGTGGAATCTTTCTGGTGTAAAATTTGAATGGTGTGGGTACAGAATTTTAAACAGCCCTGCTTGGTAATCATCACAGCTTGAAGTGTTATGCAGAATAATAGAATCATGGAATCTCACAGTTGAAAGAGGCTGCAAGGGCCCTCGAGTCCAGAGCCCTGTCATGCAGGATATACAGCTAAAACACTCCTGAGAGATATTCATCCAGCCTCTGTTTAAAGATGTCCAAAGTTAGAAATTCTTTGGGTGGTGGTGACCTTCTGAGGCAGTATGTTCCTCTGTTGAACAGTTACAACACTAAATAAGTTCTTCCTAATGTTAAGGTAGAGTCTCTTTTCCTGTTGTTTGAAGGCATTGCTCCATGTCCTAGTCTCTGGAGCAGCAGAAAACAAGCTTACTCTATCTTCTATGTGACATACCTTCTGATATATAATGGTAGCTATCACATCACCTCTCAGTCATGTATTTTCCAAGGTAAATATATTCAGCTTCATAAGTCGTTTGTTATTAGCCTTGGTTTCCAGACATTTTCTGTAGATGAACTGTGGTATCCAGAACTGGACACAGTATTCCAGGTGAGGTCTAACCAAAGCAGAATAGTGTGGTACTAATTCTTTCCTTGCTCTAGAAATTATACTCCTATTCAAGCAGTACAGAACTGCAATGGCTTTTTTGGCTGCTTCATCACACTGTTGACTCTTGTTTAGCTTGAGTTTTCTAAGATCCATGGATCTTTTCCACATGTACCGCTTTCAAGCCAGGTGACACCCATCCTATAAATGTGCATTTCATTTTTCCTTACTAGATGTAGAAGATCATATTTATGCATGCCGAAATTCATGTTGTTGGTTTTGACTCCTTTCTCTAATTTGTCAAGTCATTATAAATTCTGATCCTGTCCTCTGGGGTATTAGCTACCCCCCACCATTTTGTGCCTTCTGCAAATTTTAAACATTCCTTCTATCCCACCATGTAAGACATTTATAAATGTGTTGAACAATATTGATAAAACAAAGGTGCAGTTTGTTACTGTTTAATATCTCAGTCCTTTAGCTGTTACCATAGGAATTCTAAGAAAGACTGAATGCAAGAAGATACCTAGAACATGTCTTAACACTGATAAATAAGCCAGAAGACACAGGCTTAGGACAGGGACCAGGAATCATATCATGAAAGTTATGTTTGAATGTGTGAGTAAGGTCACAGTCCTATATCAACTTAGCTGGAACAGAGGCCATTTCCACATGACGAGGCTGTGCCAGTGTGGGGCCAGGATGGCAGCGGTTGGCTGGTTGTGCTTCCACATGAAATCATCACTGGCCTGCCACCATCTTGTCCCCATGCAATGCATGTGTGCGGTATTTGCAAAACAGAAAAAAAAATCCTTTTTTGCACCTGCCATCACATAGCACTCTTGCCCTTCCTGGCCATGTGGAAGGGCCAGAAGTGATCTGGCAGCATTTCCTTCCCCAGCACAGCAATGGACACTGCCTGCAGCACATAACAGTAGAGAGGTGGTACAGGAATACTGGCCACACTGGATGAATTCAAGTCTCCAGGGCCAGATGAATTGCATCCTAGGATATTAAAAGAACTGGCAGAGGTCATTTCAGAACCGCTTGCTATAATCTTTGAGAAATCTTGGAGGACAGGAGAAGTTCCAGCAGACTGGAGGAGGGCAAATGTTGTCCCCATCTTCAAGAAGGGAAAAAAAGAGGACCCAAATAATTATCGCCCAGTCAGCCTGACATCAGTACCCGGAAAGATCCTGGAGCAGTTCATTAAGCAGTCAGTTTCTAATCACTTAGAAAGCAATGCGGTAATCACAAGAAGTCAACATGGATTTCTCAAAAATAAGTCATGCCAGACTAATCTTATCTCTTTTTATGATGGAGTTTCTAGCTTGATAGATGAAGGGAATGCAGTGGATGTAGCATATCTCGATTTCAGTAAGGCCTTTGACAAAGTTCCCTATGACATTCTTGCAAAGAAGCTAGTAAAATGTGAACTGGACAGGGCTACTGTTAGTTGGATTTGTAATTAGTTGACTGACCAAACCCAAAGGGTGATTACAAATGGCTGCTTTTCATCCTGGAGAGAAGTGACTAGCGGGGTGCCACAGGGTTCTGTCCTGGCCCAGTGCTGTTCAGTATCTTCATCAATGACTTGGATGAAGGAATAGAGGGCATGCTCATCAAATTTGCAGATGACACCAAATTGGGAGGGGTTGCTAATACGCCAGAGGACAGGATCAAAATTCAAAATGACCTGGACAGATTGAAGAGCTGGGCCAAGGCTAACAAAATGAAATTCAACAGAAAGAAGTGTAAGGTCCTACACTTAGGTAGAAAAAACGGAATACAGAAATATAAGATGAGGGACACGTGGCTGGATAGCAGTATGTATGAAAGGGATCTAGGAGTCTTCATAGACCACAAGCTGCACATGAGTCAGCAGTGTGATGCGGCAGCCAAGAAAGCCAATGCAATTCTTGGTTGCATCAATAGGAGGAGGAGTATGGTTTCTAGACTGAGGGAGGTACTTGTACTTGTACCCCTCTACTCTGCTTTGGTTAGAGCTCATCTTGAATACTGTGTCCAGTTCTGGGCATCCCAATTCAAGAAGGACATGGTCAAGCTGAAGCAAGTCCAGAAGAGGAAGACCAAAATGGTGAGGGGCCTGAAAGCCATGCTCTATGAGGATAGACTTAGAGAGCTAAGTCTTCTCTGCAGAAGAGGAGGTTAAGAGGGGACATGATAGCCATGTTTAAATATTTGAAGGGATGCCATGTAGAGGAGGGAGAGGGCTTGTTTTCTGCTGCTCCAGAGACCAGGACAGGGAGCAATGGATTCAAGCTGCAGGAAAGGAGATTCCACCTGAACCTCAGGAAGAACTTCCTGATGGTCAGGGCTGTCCGACAGTGGAATATGCTGTTTTGGAGTGTAGTGGAGTCTCCTTCTTTGGAGATTTTTAAGCAGAGGCTGGATGGCCATCTGTCAGGAGTCCTTTGAGGGTGTTCCTGTGTGTCAAGGGGTTGGACTGGATAGTCCCTGTGGTCTCTTCCAACTCTACATTTCTATGATTCTATGATTCTATGAAGCGGGGTCACCAAACTTCCTTCTTCAAGGAGCCAGTGAGGTGTGGAAGATAACCTTCTTGGTGCACTCCCTTTCCACAGAGTAACTGCTGGGACTGCAACAGGATGATGCACAGGAGTGTTGGCCTGCGGAAATGGCCTAAGTCATGTTGAATTCAGTAGGGTTTTACTTCTGAGACATATGTATAGGCCTGTTTTATCCTTTAGGCCTGTTAGACACAGTGGCTAGGGCCTATGAAAATTTTAGGGCATGAGAAAGCTGGATTAACAAAAAATTTATGGCCTACAAGGTGGGGAGTCAAATACAAGAGTCCCTAAGACATACAAAAATCTTTAATGCAGTCCTCCTATCCATCTATCTGTCTTTTTCCTTCCTTCATTCTTTCTTTCTCTCTTTATTTGAAGAGCTGGTTTGGGTTCTCTACAAGTGGAGTCCCTCTTAATGATACATAGAGTAGGAAGGGCATCATCCCAGTTCTGAAAAATGCTGGTCAGACCCTAGTTCATGTGCATTTATTTACCATTGCAGCACACGTATCATGAACCTGCATTCTTTCTTCTGACCTGCATGACCTGATTTTTAAGGATTGCTGTTAAACTCATTATGTGTTTTCAAGTTATTTCTGACTTATGGTGATACTAAGGCAACCCTTTCAGCCACAATGCAGAATGATAATTAATTTCAGATAACAGTTCAGTGATTAACACCTCACTAAACATAAGAAATTAACGTAGCTATAGAGCAATTGAAAATATCTAACATCAATAGTATGAACATTATAAACACATTAAGGAATCCATTCAGCAATTTATATGAAGAAGGCTTCATATTATAACATATAATATACATAACAATACTGTACCTAAATAAAAAACAGGGCAAAAGAACAAAAGGAAAAACTGACGAAACTGAATTCTCTTACTAGCAGCCATATAGTAAGCCTGGCCACTATTCACAAGCACATTATAGTCAGCCCTCCACATTTGCAGTTTGATTATTTACAAATTATTGGCTGTCTCCTCTGCTGCCTCCTTATGCCATTTTTAATAGGGACTGTAAGCCTCATGAGGCTGAGGAACTGCAAACAAGGCTTGTAAGTCCCTATTAAAAATGGTGTAGGGCAGCAGTGGAGGTGGAAGTGAGCCCCACCACCCACCCACTTCTGCCTTGTGAAGGAACCCTGATGCCTCAAAGTAACCCATGGTGAGTTGAATATGGTGATCATACTTTTTTGTGTGTTAAATATGTTTTCAAGGGCCTAGAGTTATTCATATATTTTTTTCACTTTCACGGGGGCCCCTCTTCCCCTAAGCCTAGTGAATGTGGAGGGATTACTGTACATTGCTATATGTAAAGGTCTACTATGTTACCAGGCTGTACACTCCTACTCCATGATATGGTTTAATTGGCAACATGTTTAATTGACATGTAATATAAATTATATCCTGCTTTGACTGGGAGCTTGCTGGTTGCACATATGCATTGCAAAACTAGGCTAGATCAAGACTTCAGGGCATGGCTAGGTCATAGTCAGGGAAACACCAGAGATAATGGACTGGCAGATGTCCCTCAGTGACTTGATCATTAGAATTGTCTTTGACCTTCTCCCTTTATCCTTTGAACTCCCCTTCACCTATTCCACCATTAAGGAGCTATCAAAATTTCCATCAATCCCTTTGTCACCTAATGCTAAACCCATTAGCTTGTTCTGGACCCTATTGTCCACTCTCTAGACCCTGTTGCCTACTTTGCCTGAAAGCCATCAACACCTTCCCTCTCAGGGTGAAAAAAGAGTATTTAAACCCTGGCTTTCAGCAAGATAACTGATAGTACTGTGGTACTTTTAGGATACTGGCTGGCAAAGAGCCACTCCAGCTCCTGTTCTGGTACTACCCTTGGTCTGAGCCACAGCACCTTGTTTGTTCACTTCTAGATAGGTAAATATCATCCATATCTCACTATCTAAAACTTTCCTCCCTCTTCTTTCAGTTAGCCTTTTGTGATTGCAGGATTGCTTGAATCTTGTTGCATGCAATTGTAAATTCCGCCAGTTTTTTTTTCTTTTAAAGCATATTTTTGAATCTTCAGCTGGATTTTCCCTGTGTTAATACTAGTATACAAAGGTGTAAAAGATCCTGTAAGGTCACCTCCCTCTCACAGACGTCTTCTTTGAGCTAATATTCCCTAATTTTCACAAAGGCACTGTCATTGTGGGTGGGCCCTGTGTCACCCATGTTTTGGGGTAGCAACTAAAACATCTACTTTTCATTTCCAATGTCTCACTGGGCTTCTCTTAGCTCTGTGGCATATCCACACTGCAAAATTGTACCAGTTTGATATCACTTTAATCCTCATGGCAACATCCTGTGGCATCACTTTTGATAAGAGGTACTCAGAAATGGCTGCCTGAGAGCTCGAATGGTGTAGTTCAGAGGAGGGCACCGCACTAAACTACAAGTCCCAGAGTTCCATAGGTTGCAGTTGTGTATTGTCAGTCCCAAAGGAGAATGTCTGGTGATCAGAAGACACATCAGCCAGCCTATCTTCTAGTAACAGAAAGAGACCCACCTCTCAGCAGAGTCCCATGTCCTGAGCCTAGAAAGGCCACCTTCATCCCCATGGAAACTCTCCTCTAGAATTACCCTATGGTGCAGAACACTGGAGAAACAAGTTGAAAAAAGCCATTCTGTAGCTGCTGTCTTTATCAAGGGACATAGTCTAAAAGACAGCTAGAGAGCCTTCAGATTCAAAAAGTAACCCCAGGGTTGGCATAAGTCTTAATGACACTTAATTAGAGAGGATAGGTCAGAAAAGTCTCTTCAAGAGCTTTGTAAAACAAAATTCTTTGGAAGTAACTGGTTGCTTATAACTAATTCCTGTTCCAGATAACTAAGGTATGAATGCATTACGATTTCAACTTAACTAAGGATAATTCTTCTCCTTTTATGACGTATCTATATTTCTTATAGTTTTATAACAGAAATATAGCCTCATTGCTGGTCTGTGCTGTGCCCTACTTGGTTGCCTCATGACTGTTGTGGAAGTTGCATCAAAGAAAGTATGCTTGTATTACAGTCCAGTGGTTTGTAGCAGTCAGGTATTTTAAAGAAACAAAATCAATTACATTTAAGAGAATGGCATGTAAACTGTTTCCTTTTTAAATCTGTACCTAGCTGCCTAGGTTGCCTTGGAGCTATAACTATAACTACTTTTTAAAAGTAATGTGGTCTGTGGTCTCACATTTCTTTCTGGCAGCAACTCCATTAGGGAAGCTGATACAGCTTCTGCCGTTATTCATGCTAGATCCCTGCAATATATCTTATTATCTGTGTCAGTTTTCTCCAATCTTCTGCCTTCTGGATATTCCTCAACTCCCCTCACTCCCAGCTAATGGAAGTTAAAATCCAACATGTGTGAATGGCATTAGATGGGGGAAAGCTGCCTGTGTCTGAATGTATTTGTGCTTTTGGATTTTTTTAAATTGACAATTAAAGTTTTACTGAGTTTGTAGCATCAGCATTTAGAGGAAAGATGACTTTAAAATGTTTTAATAAATAAAATAAATAATAAAAAAGATTGGCCGATGGGATGCTGTGGCTTAAATAATTTGCTTTGTTAGGAAGTGGGGTGGATACTGTGTCTGGATAGGAATGCCTCATAGCTGTTTGATCACATTCGACTTTGAAAATAGTGGTGCTTTGTATGTAAAACCTTTGTACTTTAACTAATGTATTTTTAAGTAAGCATATTTCCCCCCAAAAAAATCTGTTAGTGTGATTCACAGATAATGGATTCAAACAAGGAAATGTGGCTGTCTTGTTTTAATGAGAAAATATTATGGATCCAAGACATCTATTGTCGCCATTTTATTTAGTTGGTTATTTAAAGTGAATAAAAGCATAAGATCCACACATAATATGTGTATTGATTTCTAGCTCTGCCACCTTTCTGCTGCACAAAACCACAGACACCACACTTAAAGAAAACAAACTGTACCAGAAAAAAAAAAAAGAATCTGCATTTTTCCCCTCAGAATGCAAGTTCAAGAATTTCCTCAAACTACATGCTATTTATTGTTTACTGGTGAGCAAAAGTCTTTCACTGCATAGAACAAAATTAAGGTTGACTTTAGAGGAGAGAAAGAAGGTGCACCAGCTGCCCAGCATGGGTATTCTTCTGAGAATACAGTCTTGGGTGGGTAGTCAGATACTTAAGAGCTTGCTTTGCCTTATTTTCATTCCTTAGACTTCCTGTTCAGCATTGATCCATTTGAGATTTTAGCAGTGCACCAAAAAGATGGCAAGTCATGCATACAGATTTGCATTCTCAGCGGACATTTGCCTTTTTTTTATTATTATTAAACTGCCTCATTAAACATTAAAGATTTGCCTGCAGAGATGCAGACTGAAGGCTTTCCTTTTTTTCAGCTTTCCATCAGCATATTATTTTGCAAATTTCCAGTGGTGAAAAAGAAAAAGAAACAGAGAACAAAGTAGCATAAATCTGTAGTTGCCTCCCATTTGCAATGAGTCTGAAAAAGGCGGGGATGGAGTAGTATTTCTAGTCTGTGCCACTTTTGTCTGTATGTTTTCATCCTAAAGATGACTTTCACTTAGTTAATATTTCAGAATTTTGGGGGAAGATAGTTAGCTGATTTGTTAAATTATTCATTTTCTTTGATTTTCCCCTAACATGGTTTAACTATATAGATTTCCTGATTAACTCTGAAGTTAATCCTACAGTTTAAGAAATTAGCTAGTGTAGGTTCTTAACATGTGGGGTGGGAGCTTTCTGCTGGATTCAGCAAGACAGGGCAGCCCCAGCAGGAGAAGGATTTGGATTAGAGGAAATGCAATGCTTACTGATTTGTTCTCATCTGCCTGTTGCCTGTTTTGGAAGCAAGAAAATGGTGAGATCTTGCCTGGAGTGAAGTAACAGAATGGTGGCGGGAATTGGAGCACTTCCTTGGTTTGCTCATCAGGAGACACTCTCAGAAAGCTATGCCCTTTAGGGCTGAAGGGAGAGATCTCCTCATCTATCAGCCTGTATGGAAGTTGTTAGACTTTTTCATGCTGTTGAGGGACAGTATCCCTGAACATTTTCAATTACCCTCTGATTTTCATCGTGTGTTTGTTTTTTTCTGATTGTGTACTTGATTATGATGTTTTGAGCTTCAAGGAATCTTTTGTTTACCTCTAATGTGTTTGCTACTCACACAGTGCTGGATACTTATATAATTAAAGGGAGGGATCCCCCTATCACTGCCCCATTTTCTCTTTAATTGGCCTCTCTTTCTCTTTCTCTCCCCACTCCATTCTGCATTCCACCCATCCTCTGTTTTGGTGGGACACCCACTTAAGATTTGATAAGGGTAGAACTAACTAAGGCCCTTTTCACACGCGGGCGGCGGAACAGGGCAAGCCACGCCAAAACAAGGCTTACCTTGTTCCATCGCTGCACAGAGCAGCGCATTTCGCTGCTCTACACGCAGCAGTGTCCTGCAGCGTCCTCGGCGCCCAGCAGCGCCCAAAATGGCGGATTTTGACTGGCGGAGCCTCTCTGCCAATCGGAGAAGCTCGCCAGCCGGAAATCCTGCCCCCTGCCTGATCTGCAGGGATGCCCTTTCACGCCACTTGCGGGCGCCCGACCACGGATTGGTGTGTGGATTTATTTGCGAGTAATCCACCCCAATTCACATAATGGTGTAGACGACCTCCGTGGAGGTCGATCTACACCGTTTTTTTAACCCCATGTGAAAAGGGCCCAAGTTGATGCATTCCTTTTGTCTACTCAGAATTAAAACCCATTGAATTTAATTAGGATTACTCTCTGTTAAGTGGGGAAGGATGTCTGAATCTATTTCTAGTAAGCCTGTGTTTCTTAGATGAGAAGAAAGAGGAAGTTTCAGTCTAGCAGTCTTTCTCCTTAGGCCTTCCTCTCTTACTCTTTTAACTGAATCTACCTTAAAAATAGCCATTTACCCTAACAAATTCTAATTCTGTAAACATAATTAACTGATTAAATCATATTGTCAGCCTTCATGTCACTGTTTGATATTTGGGCCATTTCTCCATTATACTGTTATAGTGTTAGTATTCCACTTTCAATATCCTGTGGAATTCTCAGGTTTGTAATTTACTGAGGCCAAAAAAGCTCTCTGGCTGAAAATTGTAAAGGTCCCTCTCTAAAGGTCCCTCCCTATACTGCAAATTCAGAATTCCATAGGATGTTGACAGTGGAATAATAGCGCTATAACAGTGTAGTGCGGAAATGGCCTTGCATTCAGCCACTTATTACTATAATTGCAATGGACCAGGGCCTTTATTGTAAATAAACACAGAATTCCTTACTAGCATTCAGCAACACTCCTTCTTATCAAACAAGGTATTTGAGGGGTGAATAAACAGTGTACATATTGGCTAGGAGCTGTCTGGGGAGAGAACAGGGAGAGGCAGATTAGTGGCAAAACTTAATTGATCAATTTGTGGGACTCCAAATTTTAGGGTAGCCTTTTCTGTTTGAAATTTACTACATATGTAGGACTTCCATCATTCCTAGCCAGCATTGTATTATAAAGTTTTTAGTTAGTTAACTGTAGGGGTTTCAGGTTAGAAGAAGGCAAAATGATAGAAAGAGCTATTTTGAAGAGGTCAAGATCATACCAGAGATCAATGCTGGCACCTCCCATACTAATCCCACAATCAGGTTTGAAAACTAATATTGGAAGTAACTTATTAAGTAACCATAATTTAATGAGTCATATGATTTCACATGTTAGTGTTAAAGACAATAAATCTCCCAATTGCTTACATTTTCCGTTAAGAAAATTCATTTTCAGATCTAATGTTCCGATATTCCAATTTTTCAAAAGAATGTATCAAAATTCACAATTTTCTTCCTATTTGGGATGCAGAAACTTGAGTGTTTTTTTTTTTTTGGAAGATATAGGGTAAAACAAACAAATACACACACATACACACACACACACAAATTTGACCAACTAGTCCCTGAACATTTAGTACTTACTTCTTAGAAATTTTGTTTGGAAAACCTGTACATTTTCCAAAATCTGCATATTTAAACATCTGCTGATTCAAAATAAGAATTTTGTTATGTGTTTTGAATCTGTCTTAAAGTCTAGAATTGTACAACAGAATACAGAAAACACAAGTACTAGTAGATAATTAAATAGTTATCACATTCAGTAAATAAGAAAAAACTAATAAGATCATTTCTTATTGGAATTCACAAAGGTGAAATGCCTCTTGAACATATTGGAAGCACCACTCTCTCAGCTGATCTTAGTTCCAAAATAAGGTTTCTTTGTATATATTGCACTCTCCTTTCTAGGGATTTAAGGAAGATTTCCTTCCTTAAGAAAATGGAAAATCCTGAAGATTATCTCCTTGCTGTAACAGAGGGCTTTTCCCACTACACAACTATTGTGTTGTGATTTCACTTTGACTGCCACCATTCTGTTCTGTGGAATCATGGGGTTTGCAGTTTAGGGATGGATATTTAGAATCCTGATCCAGAGAACTCCAGTACTTCCCAAGATTACAAACCTCAGCATTCCATAGATGGAAGCCATAGTAGTTAAAGTGAAATTACAGTGCAATAATTGTATACTGTGGGAAAGTCTAAAATCTTCAAAAACAGCTTAGTTTCTGAAGCCTATTTGCAGTTTGGTACTTATTCTGCACAAAATTCTCTTTTGTAGAGAAAGCATAGTTTTCTGAACATAAAACACCCATTTTTTCCTATGATTCACCTACTCTTTACTACATTTAAAAAACCTGTTTCCTGCAGAGAAAATTCTGTTTCTACACAAGTCAACCACGAGCAAATTTTATGTGAAATAAGTCTCCAAATACATCATTTTCAGTGCACGAAACTTTTCCTGCACATAAAATATTCTTTTTTTTGCATAGAAACACTATTTTCTATGCAGAAAATGAGGTTTCCTGCTCAAAACAACAGCATGTGAATTTTGCACAGAGTAAACCCCAAAACTGCAAAGATTCTCATCAGGCCAGGATTCTGCTAAATACTTTAAAAAGCATGTTTTCTCCCATTTGTTGAATATTTTTGCATATTCTTTCCATCTTTCCTCTATTCTACCCATAGGGGATGTGTTGTAATGTTTGACAAAAATTATTTCATTTCCACAGCTCTCTCCAGCTAGTCCTAGTCATCTTGAGCTTTTTATCTGTAAAATATGGCTGCCAGCTTGGCTGCTGACTTACTTAAAGTAGTCTTTTTGACACCACTGATATCTGTTTTCCAACAAAAGGCAGATGTTTTCCCAGTGGTCAGAATGGAACCCTAAAAAAAATATGTATTAGGAATGAACAATGAATAGGAATGAATAAAGAAGGTGATAATCTAGTGTAGAGCATATTTTCTCAACAATTCCAGTCAGGCATTATATATTATGCTTGTATTTTATTAGTTAAAATAATTTACAGAATGAAACTCCAACACAGCCTTGAATCCTTGACCTCGCTTTTTAGAAATTAACTATGGTGTACATAATACCCAATCTACAGCTTCCAAAGGTGCATAGGGGAATAATTTGAAATGTTAATTGTACGCTAAATAATTTAAGCCTCTGCATCAGAGGAAGGTGGGGGAAAGTACCCTTTTTAAAGATATAGCACTAGGCTACCAAGCATTAGAGATGTATTTAAACCGTTCATGGGGGAAAGATAAAAACTATACAGTACATGTACAGCTTAAGTCTGTTTAACTACAGTTTTGAATTCTGTGTATTAGCTTATAGAGTATTTTCCACTGTGTATGTTTGGGGTGTTAATCTATAGGAGCTGGGAAACTTCTTATCCTAATACAAAGTTGTGGCCATAGAATGCCAGGTTCCAAAAAGCCCCAGTTACATATCCAGCTTGGAGCATGAATTTTTAACTTGTGTTTTCTTGTTTAGAGAGCCATTGTTATATAGTGGTTTGAGTGCTGGACTATGGCCCTAGAGACCAGGGTTCAGTCTCCCACTTGGCTTTGGAAACCAACTGGGTGACTTTGGGTATGTCACATACTCTCAGCACCAGAAAACTCGCTGATAGATTCACCATAGGGTCTCCATAAGTTGGAAACAACTTGAAGGCACACAACAACAATAATTTTGTTGCTCATTGACTCATTTTTTAGTCATCATTTTTTTTATAAAACTGCCTCATTGACATTGCTTGTTATTTAAAGAAAAGTGTGTTAGTAACATACTCATAGTATACATTTTAGTTACTTTAAAAAAGTAAAAGTTAAAAAAAATGTAACGAACAACTACCCTGCTGATCCCCCTCTCCAGAGTATTACAAGGATACTAAGTAAATATTACCCAATACACTAAAATAAAACATCAGTGCCAACTGTTTTTTTTATAGCTACCTCATATAGTAATACACTATAGCTAATTTTCTTTTTTTTAATGTGTCAGTTCCAGGCTCTGAATAAAGTAACCACAGATAGAACTGGGTACCAGTACTAGCCGTCCACAGTTAGCCAAAGGTTTGAGCTCCAGAGTTTACACATTCTCAGGAAAGGAGGGGGAAAAAGGCAGTGATCTAATGTCACATTAAATGGAATCTAGGGCTATTTCCACATTACACTGTTATAGTACTATTATTCCACTTTCAACATCCTATGGAAACCTGGGGTTTGTGGTTTAGGAAGGGGCATTTAGAATTCTCAGCCATGGAATGCTTTGGCCTCAGTAAACTACAAACCCGAGAATTCCACAGAATGTTAAAAGTGGAATAATAGCACTATAACAGCATAATGTGGAAAAGGCCTAGTTGTCTCCTTGGGGACTACAGGATTTACATTTCTGCTAGAATATTGACATATATGAAATAACCCATCTTTTTTGCATATTACAGGTACCTCAGTCCTTCAGGTGACAGCTACAGATGCAGATGATCCCACTTATGGAAACAGTGCCCGGGTAGTATACAGTATTCTTCAGGGACAGCCATATTTCTCTGTTGATCCTAAAACTGGTGAGCTCCTTCTTTTCATTATGCTTAACAGACTACTGTCTTACTATTGCCAGACAGAAGCTTCCCCGTCTTTGTATTCTGTCCTCATTATGTTTACAAACAAGTTTAGCTAGGAGTAACACATGTGGGATATTGAAGATATGAAACTTTGCTACAATAACTAAACTAACAAAGTACGCAAGAACAAATGGAAAATGGTAGAAATGAGGCATGTTTATTAGTAATTGATCATCTTGAATTTTGTTTTCAGATTTTATGCACTTATTCACTGACGTTACTTTATAATTATTGAAATTAAATAAAACTTTTTTTTTTCAAAAAAAGAAAGGCACTCTCAAATCAAATCAACTGAAAATGAATCCATAATGGAAAGGATAAATGCACTTTTTAATAGTTATTACTAAGACATACATTTCAGGTTTGTTTGTTTGTTTGTTTGTTTTTCCTTACCTAGAAAACATTAACTTAACAGCTTTCTTAGAAGATTATAAGTGACAAAGAAGAAGAAATAGGAGTGAGTGTAATGTGCTCAGTTCACATGGCCTTTTGCCATGACAATCTGTTCCAGAAGGTTTCTTGTGGATCTAGAGGCAGTTCTGTGGCCACATGAAGTGGAGCAGGGACAGAAGGGAAATATTCCCTTGCCGTTTCCTCTGGAAGAATATATATATATATTATATATATATATATATATATATATATATATATATATATCAGATCAACTAATTAGATCCTAAAGTCTTCACAAGTCAAGCCCGTGCCTATTGTGGATTGTGTGTTATAAAATAAATCTTTGGAACTGCGTAAAATTTATGTAGAGTTATGATGGGATTTTTTTTTTATCCCATGTGCATGTAACCAATATATTTTCATACTTAGACTTGCCAGAACTCAAGATCTGGTCCTGAGTGTCAGGGCCTGGGCCCCCTTCTCCAGTTCTCAGGGCAGGGGAAAAAGAAATCTCAGAGTGAGAGCACATTGGCAAAAAGATATGATGTTGTTGGTGGAAGAGCTTTTCTGTTTATTTATTGCACTATTCCAAACATGCTGGAATTATTTAAGCCTGATTCTGAAACCTCTTGTATTTTGACAAGTTGCCATGTGCCTTTCAGAAAAGAAAAGTTGTCCAGTGATCTGAGCATGGTAATTTCCTGCAGAAATGACCCACTGAGTCTTCTGGTTTTGAATCCTATGGTCTGCCATGGTGCTGCTGGTGGATGGCTGAGCTTTGCAGTGTTCAAATTTTGGAAGGGCTAGAGCTCAGTGGCAGACCACTTTCTTTATATGCACAAGTTCAGTTCTCAGCACCTCCAAGTAAAACCATCCTAGACGTCAAGGCTTGTGGAATGACTGTCACTGAAAGTGTATGATCGTAATATCCCTTCACATCATAAGCAAAGTATTCCTGCTTGGTTGTTTCCTCAAATCATGTTGAGAAGCAGAGATTCATTCCAAACTCCTAATATTTGGCAGCAAATGTAAAGAGTTTCTGTCCGTGGCTTCTCTTGACTTGATATGTCACTCACCATATCCATTCACAGATTAAAGATAAAAAATAAATACAAAATGGTTTGCAGTAGAAGTTTATTGGGAGTGAAGGTGCTCAAGAATAAGGCAAAAGTAAACTATAGATTTTAATGTGATTTCTATTGTGCATAAGCTCCAGACAATTGCTATGGAGAATACACTAAAGAATTACTTATTATTTCCCACTGTGTCATTTTGTGTTTCTGTCTTTAATGCTTTAGGCCTGGTAACTTTGCCTCTTAAATGTTGAGGCACAATGAGTTTGTATGAAGGCTTAGGAAGATTATTGTACACCAATACTGTTATTACTGCTGTATCAAAACAAAGATATGTGTTTTAGTGAAAAAATATCAGAGTTGCATTTGAGATATTTTAGGAGCAGAGAGGTTGTCCATTATTGAATGAATATTACAGTTCCATTTTCCATAGTCTCTTATAATGAAATGTGAAGTATTAATCAAAAACCTTCCCTTCTTATATAGATGGAGAGTATTCCCAACTCGTGATCGATAGAGCCTTGCTTTGAACACCAGAAACTTCCCTGCTGTTTGATTATGGTCATTTTATACTGTTAAAAATGTTATATTCATCTTTTCATTCTGAAATAGGAAACTGTATCATCAAAATAACACTAGGCTTCCAGCACCATTAGTCACTATAATATTGCTGTTCAGCAAAAAATGAGTGTAACTGTTCTTTTTGATGGAAAAAGTGAATAGTTCTGAAATTATATGTGGCAAGTATATACAATGTGTTCCCATTAAATGATTCTGCAGAGGATGTTTGTACATAGGAAGATACGATATTGTATTGAGGTCTAAGTTTCAATTGTTCCCGCTGATGTATAAAGCAATGTTGAGTCATTCTGAATTTGGGTTTACTAACCATTTGAAGAAAGGGAATGCACCACTTCACCTTTTCCATTTCTTCTTCCCTCACTCTTTACAAGGGGGACAACTTTGTATAGAGGAGAGCTGACTGCTTCTATGGAGATTCTCTATGCAACATTAAATTGATTTTCAGGGATTATGGGAGCTGTAATCAAGCCAAAAGTTCCTCATCTTTGCATTAAAAATAATAATAACCCAAGCCCTATTCAAACTTTACGCATCCCTCTTTTAGGAAAGAAGAGAAAGAGAGTACCTAGAGAGTAAGAGGGTCCCTATCCATCTCAGTAATCACTTTCCTCACACTTATGATTTTTTTGTATTTATTAATTTAATTAATTTAAATTCATTTATACAAGCAATTCATAATTATTAATTTCTCTTGACATGGGATTCAAGATGACTTAAAACAAAGCTAAAACAAGATATGACTAAAACCTGGTGATAAAAACAGACTTTCACATTATAACATCATAAAAACATAAAAATAGGGATAGGTGTATAGTGCATAAACATACGCCATTAAATTACTTTTCTGCACAATTACTAAATGTTTGCTTATATAGAAAGGTCTTTACCTTCTGTCAGAAGGAGAGCAGAGAGGAAGCTCCTGTAGGAGGGAATGCTACACCATCAGAGCAGTCTCTGAGAATGTTGTCTTAAATGTTCTCATGAGTGTGTCTGTAACAAGAATGGGACCAAAGCAAAGCCCTCCCACAATGATCTTAAGATTCAAAGATCCTCATATGAGGAGAGGAGGGGATGAGAAGAGATATTCATGTTTGTGTAAAAGCTTTCCATACACTCAAACATTTCTAGAATTATTGCTTCAGTATGCAGGCCTTGTTTAAAAAGAAACTTCTCCTCTTCAGACACCTTACATTCCAGGGAAGAAGGCAAAAACAGTGACGGAGTGGAGTTGTTCCTGTGTTTGAAAAAGTATTGTAAGTAATAGTAATGGAAACAGTGTTCAAAAATATTCCAGAAATGGTCATTTTTTTTGTTGAGAAATCTATTAACAGGAAAAATCCTAGACTGACAAGAATCTGTACAATTCAGGATTTATTCTCTGCAAAATTTACATATGGTTCTTTTGCACAGAAAACATTTTCCGCACAGAAAATACCATATTTGCCAGTGTATATGACACACCTTTTTTTTTCTGGAAAATGACCTTTGAAAATACAGTGTATCTTTTACCCCAGTGCTTCTTCTATGTTGAAGCAAAATGGATTGGGGGGGGGGATTTGCAAATGTCCTCTCCCCACCACTCATTCTCTTCCTCCATTGCTCATCCATTTTTTCTTCAGCAGGGAGAAATCCTGCAAGGCCAAAATCATGGGAAGGGCAGGGGTTAAAACTTCACCAGACACCTCCTCTGCCCTGCCCGTTCTCCTCCCCAACGTCCCCTGCTCATCTGTTTTGCTTCAGGAGGGATAAATCCTGAAAGGCAAAAAGGGTGGGAAGGTGGGAGGAACTTCACTAAACCAATACAGTAGATCAGAAATGTACTGGTACTCATTTTTTTCGTGCAAAATAACATTTGAAAATGGGGTGTGTCTTATACGCCAGTGCAATATGCACAATATACGTCTTACACACTGGCAAACACGGTAATATTCCTACATAGCCTCTGCTTCATGTCCTAGTCTACACAGCACAGAAAATGTTATAATTTAGGATTTATTCTGTGCAAAATTTGCACATTGTGGACTTCTATAGAAAACATTTTCTGCACAGGAAACAGCATTTTATATTATATTATTTTCTCTGTGGAAATATTTTTTGTGCAGAAAATACTGATTTCTGTGCAAATCAACAATGTGCAAATTTTGTGCAGAATAACTCCGAAATTGTGAACAGTCTTTGAAAACTCAGTGGGAAAAGAAATGTTAAAATTAGTCATTGCTTCATTGAAGAAGAAGCTTAATGAAGAATTACATCGCTAGTAAGAATGCCTGAACAGAGCTCCAAGTACATTTATTTAATCCAAATAAATAAAGATCCTCTGAGCCTCACAAAGAATACTACCTTGGCATTGGTGTACTATAAGATTCACTTTTGGGCCTTGCCTTCTTCTGTTCAGACTCTGCCACATATTTGTGTGGGGGAGTGGTTCACTCCTGATATAGTTGGTAGTAGAATCTTCTCCCTGTCTCCAGGAAGGCTCCTTCCAAAACAATGATTCATGTAGGAATGACAGAGTCTGGATCCTTTTCCTCATATCTTCTGTCCTTTTTTTATCTGTTTGTGTGCCTAATTTCTGACTAAGGATTGACATTTTAAGACAACCCTTTGGGAAGTATGAGTAAAATGTTCTTCCACTTTAAATTCTGAAAGATAAGTGTCTCTCTGCTATCAGAAGTTTGGGGAATGCTGCTCTCTTAACACAAAATGAGCATGCAGAGAAAGAGGATGTGCCTCAGAAATCTAATGTTCAATTACAGCCTCAACCGAGTAATCCAAAATGTATTATTATATGTGATTGATTTCTACTTTGGAGGGCTAAGAAGAGGTCATATTAAAGAATCAAAGCTTCTCTTCTAGGTCAAGTCCATCTCTATTGCAGACATATGTTTCCAACAGAGCATTCAGCTTCACTTGAACTAAAATTTATGGTGACTCTGTCAGTGATTATTTCAGAGTTTCTCTATAAATATTAAGTGCTTGAGCTAAGAGTTTCTGAAGAAGGCTCCCCATTCAACATACTATTTCTTCCATTTTATTTATGATAACATTCTGTTTGTTGGAAGACATTAACCAGAATAATGTTTCTGGTTTTTTATTCTAAGTCTCCCAGGCTTTCTGTTCTATTCTTTGTCTTGCCTTGCCTTTTCTTGAAACCTTTTATTCTGATGCATACTAGTAATGTAATCCCTAATGTCTAGACGTATACTTGAAAACATACCATAGATGTAGTTTTTGAAGTTTCTGCTAGGGAATATCATTAAAGAATTTAGAAGAGAGAATCATAGAACAGAGTTTGAAGAGACCACAAGGGCTGTCCAGTCCAGCCTCATCATTCAGGAATATACCATCAAAGCACTCCTGACGGATTGCTGTCCAGCCTCTGTTTAAAAATATCCAAAGAAGAGGACTCCACCACACTCTGAGGCAGTGCATTCCTCTGTTAAACAGCTCTTGCCATCAAAAATTTCTCCTTAATGTTTAGATGGAATCTCTTTTCCTATAGTTTGAAGCCATTGCTTCATGTCCTAGTCTTTGGAGCAGCAGAAATCAAGGTTGCTCCATCTTCCATATGACATCCTTTCAAATGTTTGAACATGGCTATCATGTCCCCTCTTAACATTCTCTTCTCCAGGCTAAAAATAACCAGCTCCCTAAACCCCTCCTCATAGGACATGGTTTCCAGGCCTTGTGCCAATTTGGTCACCTTCCTTATGAGGGGTCTTACTCAATCCTGTCTCCTGCTCTTGTGTAGGAAATGGTCATCTAGCTGCTGTCACCCACTGATTTAATCCCTACGGCTCAGTACCAGAGGGAAGTTACTGGGGAATCAAGTAAGACTTCTGCCTCTGACTCTGCAGAGACATTCCTTTCCCACTCTGCTGTGGAAGATGAGAATTATATCTACATGTGCACATGTATGCACCAAACAAGGCTCATCAAGAAAGTGTTGATGGGAGATCTTTAAAAGGAAAACTTTTTATTCTAAGTAAGCAATATTTGTTGACAAAAGGATATCCTGTACATGCAGACACCTTTCTTCAAGCATTACTGAAAGTAGCTGAAAAGTTACAAAAAGCTTAAGTCCCAGTCAGCCGAGTTTTTAAAGAGCATATGTGCCTAACACAGCTAACTAAACATTCATATTCTACTCACAATATGATATCAGGATGCTGGAATGGCATGAGGGCTGGGAGTCTGGATATACTTGCAACCAGCCCTTGTTCTTTGTCTCTTTTTGTCTTTCTCTGCCTCTCTCTTCCTCATGTTCCCCTTGAGGCTCTTTATGACTTCTTGTTTGAAGTATCTCAGAGCTTCTCACCTTATCCTCTGGAATGGATCTCTCATGATCTCTGTAGCTCCTTGTGATGTTGACCAAAATAAATTCAACTTAAACCCAACACCTCTTTTTTACCTGGAGAGGAAACTATTCCCCTTCGTCTATGTTGTCTGGATAATGGAGAGAGACCATTCTCACACTCCTCTGGTACATGTTTCAGCTTGTCAACATCCTTCTTGAATTGTGGTGTCCAGAACTGGTCACAATATTCCAGGTGAGATCTGATCAAAGCAGAATAGAGTGGTATTATTACTTCCTTCAGACTAGACGTTATGCAACTATTGAGGCAGCCTATAATCACATTGACTTTTTGGTCAGGGTGGAGAGTGTGCATTGTTACACTGGAATTCCCATCAGTCTTCACCTCTAGGATGCTGGCTAAAGGCTGTGTAGTCCTGCTCAAAATACTTTTTTTTTTTTTTTGCTTTGAACTGAGTTTGCACCAATCAGAGCAAGACAAAAACAAAGTGGGAAGTGGGAGGAGATGAGAGAAACTGAGACGTTTTCTAATCAGCTGAAATAGTGGGATGACAGAGGACTAATCAAGATTTTCACTACCAAATCAGGACACATTGAGGGTGTGAAAATATTTCAGCAGGATTTTCTGTGGTTTGCCAGCCAGCATTTTTCTCTCTCTTTAAAGTAAAGCAGATGGGTGATTTATTTCTAACTCTGAAGTTTGGAAATATCCTTTAGGCACTTAGTGTTTCACTAAATATCTCCAAGAAACAACTACTTTTTTGTGGGGGGTGGAATCAGCAAATAAGTTGATGCTTATTATTCAATCTGCATGTTATATTTTGGAATCTAACTGATAATATCATCTTGCCATTGTCTATAATTGTTTGACTGCAGCTGGCACTGTACTTCTCAAAAAGTTTAAGATGGCAAAACAGGTGCACCATAGCAGTGTTTCACATTGTATTATTTCGCCCGCTAAGTTCAGATTAGGTCTTCGGCTATTTCCTTTAATGTTTAGTCTTGTCAACAGCGTTTCATTCTTTTAGAATTCTTTGTTTATTTAGTGTTTTGTATACATGGCAGCAAAGAGAGGCAGAGTATGACCCATGGCATGGATACAGACACCTTAGGCCATTTTAGAGATTCCATCCCCAATTTTCAGTCCCCCAGAATTATAAGGGGTTGGGGTGACAGTGAGTGCTCTGGCTCTCCATTGTTCAATAGGGGAGCAATGTAACTCCTTAGTCCTTTCAGGTGCTCACCCTTGTGCTATAATGTAAACCTGTAGATACAATATAGTTAGTGCTTCCTCACTTGATCTTCAGTCTTATTCCTTACTCTCTGCTTAAGTGCTTTACACTCTGAGTACTTTCCTTTTACATTCAGATTTATCTTTTATTGTCAGTTTAAGAAGGTTGGAAAAATACTCTTCAGAATTACTTACCACTTCTACAATTCTCTCTCCAAGGGATGACATCTAATATTTATGCGAACACAGACAGAATTAATTAAAGTGTTATAGTAACATTTGTCTGCAAATTTTTGAAATATATTTTTACACTTTTTACAGATAAATTTTAAACTCTACATTTGGTCTGAGGCAACAGAAAGACTTTTGAAATTAACTACTTTAACACCTCCTAGTAGGAGTAAAAAATGGATTAGACTTTTTATTATAATTAGGGATAATGAATTAAAAGGAATAAAAAAGAATTTTCAAGTCTTTTGTTAAAAATTCCCTTGCTAATTTAAGAACTCTTTTAAATAAGCTATAAATAAACTTAGTATTATAGCTATGGATACCAACTAGAATAATGGACAAGCAAAAATATACATTTCATATGCACAGTGAGTTAAGTTACTGTTCAGCAGTTTCCCTGCAAGACTCACTTCCAATTAGTTTCAAAAAATAAATCTCAGCTGCATAAGATGGTGTGTGGAGTGTGTGTGTGCATTTTTCTATAGCTAGCTCTGTATAAACTCACATAATTGTATTTTCTGAAAATCCTTGTCACAGGGTCAGCTGAGAGATTTTATGACCCACCTCTGCTTTCTTATATTCCCTGTTCCAACTACTTATTATATTTTCCAGCATATTTGACACACCAGCATATAAGAGGCACCCAATTTTCATACAGTATTTTTTAGGGAAAAAAAATTAGTACCCTGCCAAGGCAAAATGCATAGGAAAGGGAGGGGGAGTGAAAGGAGGGGTTGCACAAGTTTTCCCATCCCCTCCCTTGTGTTTGCCTTGGTGGGGTTTCTCCCAGTTCCGTCCCTTCTGTTTTGTCTCAGTAGGGAGTGCTAGTGCTAGTGCTCCTTTCACCCTTCCCACATTTCCTATGTGTTTGCCTCAGCGGAGAGTTCTCCCCACCCAGGCAAATGACAGGAGGGAGGGGTGAAAGAAGCACTAGCGGTAACAATCCTTTCACCCTCCCTTTCCTATGCATTCTACCTCAGCGGGGAGTTCTTCCCACCCAAGCAAAATGACAGGAAGGAGGGGCAAAAGGAGAGCTAGCATGAGCACTCCTTTCACCCTTCCCGCATTTCCTCTGCCTTTCCTATGCATTTACGCCCAGCAGGAGTTGCCCATATTTGCCAGTGTATAAGAGGCACCAGCATACAAGAGACACCCCATTTTCAGAAGGCATTTTTTAAGAAGA
The DNA here is from genome assembly GCA_948474755.1 of Ctenosaura bakeri. Taxonomy (NCBI): domain Eukaryota; kingdom Metazoa; phylum Chordata; class Lepidosauria; order Squamata; family Iguanidae; genus Ctenosaura; species Ctenosaura bakeri. The sequence continues at coordinate 30,523 of CAOLHI010002964.1, forward strand.
AAAATGTGTCTTATATGCTGGCAAACATGGTATATCACAGTTCTAATTTCTCTGGATTGTACCCTTCCCTGATTCCTTTCTGCCTATTATCCTTTCTCTTCTTTTCCCTTTGCTGTCTCTGTTGTTTATTTATTATTCCACAATTTAATAAGCCATTCTCTGTCATCAGTTTCTTAGCAATTATCTTCTTCTGGTGCCATGAGCTGTTTTCCCTAGAACATGTAAGTCATCCTGAGCATGCTTATGGAAACCCACTGGGTCATCTAAAGTTAGTTACACAATCCCAGCCTTAAAGAAAGACAATGACAACCCCACTCTGAAGAATTCTTGCTGAGAAAACCCTGTGATAAGTTTACCTTAGGGCCACCATGCATCAGAAATGGATTGAAGGCACACATCAGCAACATTGTGTAGTTTAAAAACAATTCAATCTGAGACAGCCCCTTGAAAGGTTATTTTTCAAGTAATTATTTGTGCTTCTAGCCCCAAGTCTCTTCCCTCAAAATAGGCATTGATGTAGCTATAATTTTAAAAAGCAACCATTTCCTTAGCATTTCTCAATAGCCTTTACAAGTTATTTTTAGTTATTTAAAGCCTTTCACTGTAACACTGAAATACAGAGTAGCACAGAACTGTTCCCTCTCATCTGTTCTTCATTTCCTCAGCACCCACAACAAGGCACAAGGCAGCTGCATGAGACACAGCGTGGAATGGCACTTGAGCCATGTCATCCTTCTCCACCATTTAGTGAAGTCACACCCCCATATTTATAAACTTAACTAAATTTTTATATTACATTGCACATGGCACGTAGTTATCATTGGTGCAGTTTCATTTGGAAAACAACTTAGTTATATGTTCCACTATTGGAAAAATAATTAATTACAAGGAGTAAGTTATTTGTGCCTAGTTGCTTCTAAGCTCTGATTAGCTATGTGCTAACAAAAATGGAAATACGATTATGCCTGATTGGTTGTACCTCTTACAAGATGACAGACCAGGGACTGTTGCTGTTGCTGTTGCACAATTCTTGGCCTTCCTGGAACAAGTCAGAAGACACAATTCAAGCAATACACTAAGCTTTCGATATGTTAGTTTAGCCACTAGTCAGATGAGACAAGCAGAGGCAAATGGGTTTCATGCATCAGGGTCTAAACATAACCAATCAAATGGGTGTAAACATAACCATTCAAACTCTGGTCTCCTTGGGACCTAGTCCAGCACTCGGACCACTACGCTAGCTCTTAAACTATCCATGTTTGCCTCATTTCCAAATACCATTTTGAGCATCTTCCTAATTCTTTTCTTTGTTTCCCCAGTATCTTTTGTGTAGAAGATTTTTTTCCTCCTGAAAATCTTGAAACTTTAATATGTTGAATTTTAATTTCTTGTTTGTTTTTGTTTTTGTTTGTTTTTGTTTGTTTTTTTCAGTGTAGTGGCAAGAAAAGCTGGGAGAGTGTGTCAAACATGATGTCTAAATAAAAGTGCAAAAATTAAAATAGTTATTTGTTGACTCTTTGCTGTAGGAGAGTAGCCTTTAACGCAAGTTGGGAGATCTCCAGTGAATTGCTCAATCTGCTGTATTTGCAGTTTTGAAGGGATTATTCATTCATTCAGAAATGTTTGACGTGGTTCAGATGTGAGGTGCTGTTGTGTTTTCAGTGTGTTACTTTTGATGCTAGAAAGGAGGAGAAAACAGGACAAATTTGGCACCCGTGATAAGAAATCTCAGTACTTTTTTTCAACACTCTTTTGTTTCCTCAAAGTTATTCTGATGCAGGAACTTGCAAATTGTCGCTGTAAGAAAAAAAATTGTATCTACAAATGGGGAGAGTGAAGAAATAGTTATCCCATTTTATCCTACCTCTTTTTCAGGGAATGCAGAACAGGGCCTAAGGAATATCCCTCTATTTACTGTATCTGAATGAAAATTAGGATATTAAACAAATAAATAACCTAACAAAAATCCCTTAAGGCAGGCTAGGCTGAGAGATAATGAGAGAGATTCATGGGTGAGCTGGTATTGGGACCCAACTCTCTGTGAAAAATACCCATATCTAATACTCCATTATACAACACTGGGTGCTACTAAATTGTTCGGTTATAATACTTAATTCAATTACAGCCACCCCAGTTCCATGCATGTGTCTGTTGTTTTGCTGTAGTAACATGGTAGAGGAACATGGTATGTCACTTTTGTCCAGCACACAGAAAGAAGTAGACTTTCCACATGAATCTTTGATAGCATGAACATCTGGTTTATTTTATTTCCTACTCACTTCTTTTGAAGACAAAAAGAATCACACAAGATAGAATGGTAGTTTCAGTTATTAACTAAATTTGTATTGTAGGACATTTCCATGCTGGGGATACACAGTTAAAAATGTGATGTTGGCAATGAGGTGTTGAACTACCAGGAATGAACTGTGACAAGCCTGATTAGAGTCACATTGTCCAAGCTGTCCATCATCCTTAAACCACAATCCAAAATGCAAGAAAAAATATTTTGCAGTGTTTCGTTGCAATAAAAACTCCCTTTGAGCAAGCAGTATTTCAGAGAGAATAATTTAGGTGTATATCTCCTTGAGATACTGGTTTAGTGTCATGAGATTACCATTCCATTTTATGTCTGTGAGAACTAGGTCTAGGTTAAACATTTCTGGTCAAATGCCTTTTTATAAAAATGGCATTGAAAGCTATATCCAGAGTGAAGATGTCCATTTGGAAACAGTTTCTGTCTAGGCTACCTGAAACTTCAGTTCCATTGATCATGTAAGAGTGACCAGTAGGGAAAACAACTGCCACAAAAGGAATCAAAGCTACTTTCTTCAACATATTCAAGTTTACAATGGAAAAAACAAAACAAAAAGAACAACAGGATAATTTTAGACAATGAGCATTAGCATGGTAAGTATAGCAATGCAGGTCAAATGCCCATCTTTCTATTTATTACAGTGGTTTTGTTTCCCATTCATTCATAGATAGACATATAATATTGATGTAATTTAATGCAGCTCTTTTCTTGTTCTAACATTTGAACGTTACCTTGCCTGAAACAATGTAGTGATATGTCACTAGCAAAGTTTTATTTTGTTTGTTCTTTTTATGTTTGCTATATTTAGCCAGTATGGTGTAGTGGTTTAAGCATTGGACTGACCATGAAACCCACCAGTTGACCTGGAGCAAATCACACTCTCTCAGCCTCAAAGGAAGGCAGTGGCAAACTCCCACTAAATAAATCTTGCTGAGAAAACCCCATGATATGTTCATCTTAGGGTTTCCATAAGTAAGAAATTACATCAAGGCACACAACAAGAACAATATCAATTGCAGTTTCTAAAAGAGATATTAGCAACTGAACAGTTTTAATACTGCCTTTATCAACAGCTAGCATATATATTCAGCATTGCCTGGGATTTTATTTTCTCATAGGTGACACTTGTTAGAAAGATTTGAGATCCTGCGTCTCTAATTCCCCAAACTGTCTTGTCCAGTACCTGTAACTTTTCAGCATATTCCCCAATCCAATCTGTATTCAGTGTTATTAACATATAGAGATTGTGCCCCTGAAGGAATACACGGCCCTCATCCTCCTTGCTGCTAGGCCTTGTCTCCGTAGCAGCCAGCCAGGCCCAAGAGCTCTCTGGCTGAGAATTCTAAAGGCCCCACCCTAAACTGCAAACCCTAGGATTCCATAGAATCTTCTCAGGCAGCCAATCATATGAGGTCTTTGCCTCACATAGCCAGTTTGCCTGACACAGCCAATCGTATGATGTCTTTGCCTGACATAGACAAACAAACATACAAATTTTGACTTTTATATAGTAGATAACATAACATATCTGAGTAGTTTTAAATGGTGTTTGTACAGCTTACTTCTCACCCTTCTAATTTTACTGTGGGATGTATTGGGGGAGCCAGGAGAGAAATATGAAAGGTTATAACCCAGAGCTTTCCAGATTGTCTGTCACAACACATTAATGTGTCAGCTGCAGTGTGTAGGTGTGTCACATGAACATAAACGGCTGGAGGGGCTGCCTCTCCCACTGCTGCTGCTGAGGAAGACCCCATCAAGGGTGGTGGCGGGCCAGGCCCAGGTAGAAGAGCTGCCTTTCCCCCTGCTACTGCTGCTGCCCCAGGCCGAGAAAGACCCCAGCAAGGGTGGTGGCGGCAGCAGGTCAAGCTTGGTTGGAGAGGCTGCCTCCACTTACTGAATTACTTACTGAATCACTGTGTCATGAAATGATGCATGTCTAAAAAGTGTGTTACCAACATGAAAAGTTTGGAAAGCTCTGCTATAGGCTCTCTGATCTTCACCCAGCTCCCTTCATTTGTCACATATCACACAGAGCAGATAGGAGGACCTTGCAACTGTCCCCAACAGAACAGCAAGGCGTGGGTAATTGAGGGTAGGTTAGGAAAGGTCATTTTTCATTTCTTTCACTCACCTGATGTCACATGGGGGTGGTGGGGGTGCCCCTGCCCTGTAAGCAAGACTCATCTCCCCAATAAGACCATTTCAAAAACTGCAGTTTTTTTAAAAAAATATTTTTATTAAACACAGAGAAGTTTAAATGTATACAATAACAAGTAAGGGTATACAAAGCAATGTACAAAGAGAAAAAGGGAAAAAAACTGCACTTAGGCAAGGCTAAACTGAACTAACTACACTAAACACTAAACTACACAACATTACAGGGGTTAAGATTGGTTTGACTTCCAGCCTCTCAGTTGATGGTTATAAGCTAAAATATTGATAAACTTCCTCTAAATAGGTTTCTTTATGACTTTATTATGGACAGAATGAGGGTTTAAATTCAAGTGTATAAACTGAGTTAAACCATTTTACTAACATCATATTCATTTGCTATGTTTAAGTTCTGTACTGCTGTGCTTGTTATGAGTTTTTGTGCTTCCCTTGTATTCTCAGCTGGTTTCTTGGCTGGCTGGCAGGGCTTTCATGGAACTGTGTGTATGTATGTATGTCTCCCCTACACACACACATGGCATATGAGTTGATTGAAAGAAATCAGGTTTAAAAAAATCACTTCAAGCAAGTGGTTTTCAAAAATCCTCTAAGCTGGGCTGAATATATACCTCTGTGTTATATTTCCTAGATATAACCATTAATAATTTTGCAGTAAATAGAGTAAGTTACTGTGATATTGTAAAGACTTTTTTGCATTATATATTTTATTGCTGCTACTAGCAGTTGTTTAAAACTGCCCTAAAGAAATGAAAGCTAGTACCATTTTTTTAAAGTGTGGACTTCTATTAATTAGAAAAGGTCATATCCACTGTGTTACATAAAACAGTGTCAAAACAATTAAATCCTCATAAGGACCATTTATAAGAAACAATCAGTTATCTGTTCCATTAAACTCCACCCAACTGATATTGTTGCTTTCCCATTTTTCTAAAAAACACTGGCTACGAGTTTTAGAATTGTCAATACATCAGTGAATTGTGTTCTGCATTCTATATTTAATACACAATATCTGTTTTAATAAGCCCCCTGTAGACCAGCTCCTGTTTAAACATTGGTGGTTAATGCCTTTGTTTCCTGTTTCTGTGAGTCTAGTATCTTTGCAGGAACCAATAAATAAAATATGAGTCATATCGTACGCATTCCTCTTTTTCCTCCCAGAAAATCAAGTACTGCTACAATACCAGCTATAGGTAGCCTTATCCTTGTGCTTTCAAACTTTATTTCAAAGATTGTAATACCCGTATGACTTAATACAAGAATACCGCATAAAATCTGGGCTTTAATTTGAGTTAAGATGAGCCTTATAATCTTCAGAAATGGCATGCCTATATTTCCTTAAATATTGCTGGTAAGGAGAATCCTACATGAAAGCCTTCATAGGTATTGCTTTCCCATTCTATATATTTATTCTGGAAAAAAACTCCCTGAAGATTTAGAGAAAGTATATAGAGAGATTTGCAATGACTGCCTGCATACTGAATTCTTATAAATTTTTAGTTAAATACTCAGAAAATAAAACTTTCAGTGAGTTTATTGTACTAGCCAGAGTACATGACAAATGTATTAGAATATGCAGAGGAATACAAAATAAACATAGTACGCAAAATAATATTGCAAACATTGGCAAGTACTGTTATGGACAATAATACAAAGGAATTTCAAAATTAAACTCAAGTTAATACTAATTTGTTACTAATTATTATTAATATGAAGCAAAGCAACGGAGGAAGAAAAGTAAAGCTACTTTGTGTGTCACACAGCAAATGGTATCACTCAAAAGAAACAACCAATTCTACAAAAGAATTCCCATTTTCATAAGTGGGCAAGGGTTTTCAAAAATCTCCCTCTCGAATCACTGTACATGGGTAGATTAATGTTCAGTGAGCTATACATTCCACCTGACATTGGCCATAAATTTGTACTCTGTTTTCAAATGGCACTTTATTATAGTTTTTATCTAGATCTGCAACTGGCATAATTTGAATCTGTAGTTCAGTGAAAGTGTTTGTTAGGAAAACTGCCATAAGTTTAGGTAAATAGGTAGCTCTAAATTGTTCTTTAAAAAAATAAATAAAGCACCATAACAATTTAGAGAACTTGATTAATTGTATGTTCTGTAATAGCCTGTTCCCCTGTTGCCTCTCTTCCATACCCAAAGATATAGTTCAGCTCAGAGTAATGGTATCTATGTAGAAGCTTTTGTAAATTTGGCTTCCGGTATTGCTTATTGTCCATGTTCATGTGACACAATACTTGAAAACACTTATTTACTAGAACAACAATTTGTTTTAAGCATCTTAACTGGTCACAGTCTACTCTTAATGGATGACCAGGTTCATTCTGTGTGTGAAAAAGCTGCAGGTGCTTGAGAGAGAAATGTTTTTAGAATAATTATTTTGAACAGTCCCAAAGGTTCTGATAGTGTTAATATACAATTTCCAAATTTCACCACAATTCTTTCTGCATTTGATCAGCATTTTACTACTAATTTTTAAAGGTGGGTTCAATCAACTGTCCTCCTTTGTTGTCATAAAACTTTGTCAGTGTCTCTAGTTTTCTCTCTCTTTTTTTCAGCCTCACCACTTTCCTTTGTTATTTCTGTTCAAGAGATTCATTGAAGACAATGCCTTGATATCTGAACAAGTGGATTTGTTCTATGACATGTTTATCTAGGATCCACTTATGCCTTTGTCTTGGTCTTGAAGTAATTTGTTGATAGATTTCTATGTTTCCATATGTACAAGTTATGTCCAAAAATACATATAAAAGGTGAATGAGAAAAAGAGATAAACAACAAATCATTTGCAGACATCAGGATGAGAATGTTTTTTGGCCTCTCCCTAAACTGCAAACTCCAGGATTCCATAGGATGTTGAAAATGGAATCATAGTGCTATAACAGTCTCTTGCGGAAATGGCCATTAAGAAAGATGTTAAAAGGACAGGAACTGATAGGCAACCTTTTCCACTCCCTGCTATATTTTAAAAGCTTCTTTCGGAAAACCATTGAAACCAACTCTAACCCTAATTTCTGCACTGCTGTATATTTCCTGTATCAATACTAAGATATTGTAGTTCGTATTAGAACTCTGTAGTTGTTCCCATACTCTGTTTCTATTAATAGAGTCAAAGGCAGCAGAGAGATCAATAAAGGCAGCATAATGATAATATATTTAATATATTTCATTATGAGGTAATTTAATGTGAAGCATTGATCTATAACTATACCCTCTTTAAATCCTGCTTGTTCTTTATGTATAATTTGGTTCACTTACAGCCAATTTCTTAATTTTTGACATTAATATTGAGCAAATAGCTTTGAAGTAATGTCTAACAAACTAACTGGCCAGTAATTTTGTGGGTCATTTCTATCACCATTCTTCTGAATTTCTTTGAAATATCATGCTCATTTTCCAAGAGACATTGGTCTAATACTGTTTATTGGGGTAAATTAGCCAGCAAGAATAGGAATCCACAGAGAGATTGAGAGAGAGAGATTTGGATGAAGCATTTCTTCTCCAGCAAAGTTCTATAGTTTCAAGGATCAGATAAGAGATTTTATCTCACTACCAGTAATAAGAGCAGTTGCCATTCTGGTACATTAGATTAATCAGATGGCTAGATTGGTAGTTGAATATATCTGAGAAATTTTTAACCCAGGTAGAGGTTGGGTCTGAGGTTTTTAATGTAGACCTTGCCTCTTTTAAGCCCTGGTTAACAAGTTCCTAAAATTTGTCTTCCTTCCATTCTGTCACTGTAAGTCCCAGTTACTGCTGTTAAACAACAATGAGCAGGTTTTCCCTGGAGCACGACACAGCCAAAAGTTACACACCAGCAGGAGATTCAAAGTCTTTTATTCAACCCAGGCTGAAACCAAGAGACATCTGAGGGAATTCCAGATCAGATGTGCAAAACAAGAAAGGCATAGACATACTTCCCATAAGAAATGAAATTAGCATACTAAGTTATATCACCTCTACATAAGGCTTGGTGGGCTTCAAATATTAGAGCCTGTGCCTTGTCCTTGTCCCATAGTGCTCCCCAAAATATATCAGCCACTTAGCGCCTGTGTAGTGTTTACTCATAATGGAGCCTGCTTGCATTCCTTAACATGGAGGAGCGGGGTGCCTGGCACTACTGGTTCCTTTGCTACCAGTAATATGCATTCCATTCCCAATGTCCATATATTTTCCAAGTCACACTGCCCCTTCCTAGGCATCAGCCTTCACTATTCATCAATAACAAAACAGGCTAGTAACTCAAAGATCATTGGAAAGGGGAAAGGTCTGTAGAAGCCTGCAGAGGCCCAGTTAACTGATTTCTATACTATTCTGTGCTATTCTAAGTCCCATCATTCTCAGGCTTCCAGACTTCTCCATCACTGCCATTGTGGTTTTATGTGTTCAACATTCTTGTACTTGAACAGCCTTTCATATTTCAGCATATATTTAATTAAATTGTCTTGGTTTCTTCAAGATTTTTGTTCTTTTTTGTGAAATTCCCTTAGATCTGTCTTTCTTTCTTTCTTTCTTTCCCAAGTATATTTTTGGCTGCTTCAAATTCAGAATCAAACCAACATTATCTGTCACCTCCCTGTTTTCCTCTATATATATTATCAACTTAGTTAACTAAGTTTATAGATGATTTGTCTGTTTTAGGGTTGATTCCAATCCAACACTATATTCCTTTTTGAGTGTAGAACAGCCTGTCTGGAGGGCTATACCCCAAATCCCAAACTCTACTAACCCAGGTAATGTTCCAAAAATCATTTTCAAGTCAAAACTTTGTTTTGTGGTGCAACCATTCTGTAGAAAATTATCTCTACTGTTTGCTTAGATTGTAGAAAGCCCTATGCGAGGCCATATCATCCTCTGATGTTGTTGAGCCTGGTTTATTTTTCCCCTTAAGTGTATTTAATATTTCTTTCTATGGGAAGAACTGCATTTGCACAGATGGTGACAAATTTGTTTCAATGAGACCTGGGTCAATAGACCAATAACAGAATGTCCATTACAGAAATACATGTGTGAGTTTCCCATGTGAGCTACATTTTCTCTTACCTGAACAAACACAATTTGAAAAAAACCAGGCTGTCATCTGAAGGCAAATATGCAACCTCTTGATCCATCCACTACTTGCTCACTGCAGGCTCTTTTTCATAATTGCCTAAATCATAATATTCTAATCCTGATTTCTGGATTAGCCGGCCTGTCTGGTTTGTAAGTCGTGTTCAGTCAATTCCAATTAATTCAAGCAAATTTCCACCCCTATTAGTAGAAAAAGAGAACAGTGCAAGAAGCTGGCATCAGACAGACTAACTAGATCCTTTACCTGCATGAGGGTAATTCATCTTCATCATTTATAAAAACTGGGAGCATTTGGACTTGTAGAATATATGTAAAACAAGAATGATTAAAAATTCCTCTCTGTGATGAGGTGGCTGTTAGTTCATTCAACAGTTCAGAAGTTTTTAAATAAATAGTGAACTATTAAAACTTCAAGAATTTTTAAGAATTTAAATTCCAAAAGCTGGGAAAGATTGATTCAGAAGCTTATCTGTGTCTTTCGTCTTCTCTTCTTTTCGATATCAGTTGAAAAGACAATCCAAAACTAAGTTGTTATTAGTTCAAATATAATGCACTGTACTTCAAAGTTGAGGGCACAATGAGGGGGGAAAAGGTTATTGTTCAATTGTCAACACTCCTAAGAGTTATGTAGCTGTGAAGATAGATAGATAGATAGATAGATAGATAGATAGATAGATAGATAGATAGACAGACAGACAGACAGACAGACAGACAGACAGATAAAAGCAATAAAGAAGTAAAGCAAGCACATATCTGGCTATGCTGCCATCATGGCTACTTTCCACCATTTTGGTTAACTACTTCAAGGTAGAATGTTCTGATTGGTTCACCTCTGTTCACCCCAAGTACCTCAAAAGAGATGATTGTGCAGCTTCTGTAGAACGCCTGTGTGGACCCAGGGGCAAGTATGTTGGTAGGTGATGATACTGGTTTCTGTACTCCCCATCATTCTTCTTCTAAAGTCCAGAATATATCTTACCAATCACTAATTGGGCACCCTTTCCTTTTTTCTCTGTGTTCCTAGGTGTTTTGTACCTACGCATTTTTTTTAATTTGCTCATCATGTTGTTGTTGGTGGTGGTGGTGATGGGGATGGTGGAAGTGTTAACTCTGTCTAAAGGCTTAACACTACAGTGATATCCTCAAATAATACTAATTCTGTGCTGGGAAAGATCATCCTCCCAATACATATTAGTCAATTTCAGAGTGGTCCATGCTACTCTGAGAAAGAGAAGATGACAAGATTAGGAAAGAGAGAAGGGGTGGACATCATTGTAACTTTTCCTCCACTTGAGATCAAAGGAAAGGAAAGTGTGTGTGTGTGCGTGCATGCGTGCGCACACATGCATACACTTTCAAATCACCTGTTAACTTATGATAATCCCATGAATTTCCTAGGATTTTCTTAGATAAGGAGACTCAGCAATGGTTTTGCCAGTTCATTCCTCTTAATATAGCCTACAGCACCTGGTATTCATTGGTGGCACCCCATTCAGCTACTAACTAAGGCTAACTCTGCTTAGCTTCCACGAACAGATAGGATCAGGTGCCTGTAGGGTAATACCAGATGTAAAATGTGTTTGACGTCTTCACATATAGTCATGGAAGACTCGGTGATGTTTAGGGGGAAAGAAAGAGGACAGAAGGACCATCAACCAACATTTGATACCATTTGAAACTGAGTAATGGGGGTAAGGTTTTAGACATAGCAATAGCATTACTAAGAACTACAACTTTAGCACTAAGGCTATACAGATAGATACACCGATTTCAATCTGCAAGAGTGTGGGGTTTAGAACAGGATGAAAGGAGACAAGGGGATTTGTTTCTGCCAGCAAAGGTGTCTTTTCCTCCTATCCAGCCCTCCAGCCCTACTTCGTGTGCAGGTACTTAACCTTCTAATTCTAATAACATATATCATATCATGCCATATCTTATTAGTATCTTATATACATATTCTAGATTGTTTTCTCTCTTTTTCCTCTTCTTTAATTTTTAAATTTATACCTATCTGTTTTTGTTGTTGTTGTTGTTTTAGTCTTAAATGCGTGAACACATTTCAAAAGAAGAAGTTAAAAATAAAAAAAAATCATAAAACAATTGGCTGCCCACCCCCAAAGTCTTGACTGAAGCAATTACATTTACAAATGTAGCACACATGTTAACCTCAACTATCAATTGTCTAAAGCCCCTAATGTGAAGACACTATGTCAATCAACCCAAGTTATTTTTCCATAGGGATCTAGGGTGGACTGGAGAAATATGTACACATCAGTTATGCTTTACCAATGTAATGAAGAAGTGACATGTTTTCTTGAGCGGGATCATAACAGTTCATGGAACCTTCTTTAGCAATTGTTGTCATTAGCCTTTCATTTGAAGAAGAATTTATGGTGCAAACTTTAGGGATATTTGTATTTTGTAGCAACAGTTTCCCAGAGAAAGCAACAGCTTTCTAATTCTCTTTTGGAAGTTAATCTCTTTCTGTCAGATCACTGCTACAGCAACAACAAGACAACAAGATGCAGTGCTTAATTGCAGCCACAGTTTACCAATTTCAACTCCAGAATTTGTTATGAAAACCACAGAGCTGAAAACAAAATCAATTATGTTTCTGCTAGAATTGTTTTCTGCACCTGCATGCTGCCGGCTTTCAGAATCTGTGGAGGTTGTGACGTCCTGTGACTCCAGCATTGTGATATGTAATAAAAGTCTACATGCAGCAAAGTTCAGGTGTTCACTATAGCTGTTAAATAAGGGAAAACAGTTGTATTCCTAACTCACACTTTTTACTTCAACATTTCCTCTGATGTTTCCTCCCGAGGAAGCATTTATTTATTTATTTATTTATTTCCATTCACCTTATAGGTGAAATTTTGGGGCACAAAATAAATACTACTGCTCAAAATGGGAGGAATTTTAGCTTCCTAGTACCTGTATATTATAAGCTTATATTTGGAATACGTAACAGGAGGACTTTACTGCTCATTTTGTGTGTGTGTGTGTGAGTTCCTGAGAAATATGCGGTTTTCTTGAATCTGTATTTCCAGTATGTAGGTAATCAGAAACCATCACTGTACTACCATTTTCCAATATCATTAGCAGAATTATATCTACTAGCTGTCCAATCTAAAACAAACTTTCTTTTTTTTAAAAAAAAATGACACTGAATAGCCAACACTGTCATAAGAGTTTAAAGGTTAATTTGGTCAAATCAATATGAGCCATGATGACTTCTTGGAATCAATGGTTTTGCCTCTCCTGAAATGAGGCTGGATTAATATGACCTTTTAATTCAAAGGCCAATCTTCTATTTTTGAGCAAGTGAATAGAACATTTGGTTTCTGATCAACTTTAAACACTTCCAGATTATAGCATTTGGATCCATTTTAATCAATTTTTAGGCCTAATTTCTGAATGAAGACTCCCTTGGTGACCCTATGACATGACCTCTGGAAGAACATGTCTTCTCTTGGTTCTTTTGGACTTTTGATCTCCTTTTTGATTCCATCTGTCATGGCATCCTTTTGGAGAGTCTGATATTGGAGACACAGATTCATAGTGGTTCTGCTTTTTTGTGCAATCACTTCTGGAAGCTTGAGCTAGGAATGATGGTGTTCTGTCCCATGGAGAATCCATTTGGACATCTCCCTTGTGCTTCTTCATATCTTCATGAAAAAGCAGTGGAAGGTTGTCTGGAGAAATGAAGGGAGGTATTGTCAGTATGCAGATGAAACTTCATTCTCATCCTCCTCTATAGTAAATACAAGTAAGGTAGTAAGCATTCTCAACTGGTGTTTGGAATCAATAATGGGTTGGATGAGCCCAAGCGACCTTAGTGACATGGTGGTTTTTATCATCTTCAATTGGTATGTATGACCTTGCCTCAACAGGAGACAGCCTGTCTGCTGATACATATGTATGGCTAACCTCTCATCTGATTATTGTAATTCATTATATGTGAACTTATCATTGAAGATAGTCCAGAAACCTAATTTTGTACAGAACAGATCAATGAATCTGTTCACTAGGACAAGCAGTTTAGAGCATATTACTCTAATGCTGAATCAGTTAAATTGGTTTTCAGGCTGTTTCTGGGCTTGATTCATAATATCAAAGTTGAATTTTAAAGCTGTAAATGGCTTATGATCAATATGCCTGGAAAAGTTCCTTCTCTCATATGAAGTCTGATAAGTAAAGTCATCCTTGGACATTTTTCTGGATGCTGCTATCTATAATGGTGTGACCAGCAGCTACTATTGAAAGGTGCTTTTCAGTAGATCCTTTCCTGACTATGAACCATTGTCTGATTGCAATGACAGATTAGATGTGGAACTTATATAGATGTTATACAGATGAATGTTGTTTTGGATGTTTGGTCACTTTTATTCATATATAAATTTCTTCACTTATACATGTTCATGTATAGATTGTCTTCCTTACTATATTTCTGTCCTTAATGTCTGCAGTTTAGTTTCTTAATTCACTGTCTTACTTCATATGAGTTCACATGTATTTACATAATAAAAATACAGTTCTTCTTCCCCATTTGCAGGTTTGACACTTGAGGATTTGATTATTCGTGGTGTCGCTTGCCTCCTCCCATTCCCTAGTGCAGGGAGAAGATCTTGTCCCAGGCTCTCCTCTCCCACCTGCTGCATGAGCGATGGTGCCCATGGCAGATCGGAGAGTGAAGGGGAGGCCATCTCCTCCGCCAAGCTCCCCTTCCACACAGCTACAGGTGTGATTGCACCCGGGACGGATGGGAGAGTGAAGTGGAAAGGGCAATTTTATCCTCTCTGCTCTGCTCCCCATGGCTGCATGCATGATCACACCCAGGGTGGATGGCAGAGGGAAGTGGGAAGGGCAACCTTGTCCTCAGTGCTCTCTTGGGCAGGGTGCTCTGGGAAGAGGGAGTGGTTACTAGGGGGAGTTATTCACTTTGACTTTTGCAGGGGTTCTGTGCCTTTATCCCCTGCAAATGTGGAGGGCATACTGTAAATGAAAAATCCAAGATGTTGGCTACATTCACCTAGTCAATAAACCATGTTAAGGAACAGCCAACACAGATAGTAATTTAACATCTTCTACATTGGCTGTTGATGCAAATCAGCTGGTTTTTATATCTTTGACAATGACAACTATCTCCAGTTTCGATTCTCAGGGCTAAAAAATTGTTCTTTAGTGAATTAAAAACATTCCCAGAAAATTGCTTGGTGCATATCCTTTTAATATATATATATATTTGAAAGCCAACATTTCTTGTGGTCTTGGCTCTTTGACGCTGCCCTCCCTAGCTTGCTCCTTCATATGCTTTGCTTGATTCATCCCCCAGATAATCTTATCTAGCCAGTGTTCATATACCACATAAGATGATATAATATTTCTTCATCCTTATTTGAATGTACTCCCAGGCAAGTCCAGAATGTGGTGGGGGAGTGAGGCCATATGCTAGGGGCTGACTCTGTCTTCCATGACACACAGGTCCAAATATTTATGAATGTGGGTTCCATTAATCATTTAGGTAGCAGGCTGAAACAGAGAAGGTGGAATAAGAAGTACGCAATTGCATGAAGATGGGTGCCAAGACAGAGCTATAAACAGTCACCTATGTCTGTATAATGAAACCAAATGAGATTAGGAGAAATAACCATCTCCAATAAGTTAGTGAATAATTTGATGGAGAACTAGGAAATGTTAAAAAGAAAGTGGTATTTTTCACCACTACCTTATTAAAAAGCAACTCCCCATAATTAGAAATATTTGGTCTTAGTGCCACAAAAAGGTCTTCAAAAGAGCAAATGAACCCCATGTTTTTTGTGGTCATTTGGAAGGAGAGAATTTTCAAACAGTTTTGACAATTTTTGTATAAATTTCTTCACTTATCCCACAGAACGAAATGAAGTATATTTCACTATAGATATAGATATAGATATAGATATATAGGTCCTATTCTTGGAGAAAGGTGGCATATAAACATAATAAATAAATGAATTGATAATTTTTAACATCAAAGCTGAATAAGCTTTAGTGTTGCAAAATCTAGCTTGCTTCATTTGAGCTGGTAAGACAACCAGTGCTTAAATTCATTTGAAAAAAGCTGCAGACAATTGATACGTTTATGTATACTCTTCACTTGTAAAGCAAGGAGTAGTTTAACGTAATCCTAATCCTAAATGGAGGAAGAAATTGCTTTTTGAAATAGACAGTGTAATTGGTTGTAGGCAGTGTTGCACCGTCTGAAGACAGTAGAACATTATTAATTGATTCTGCAGTTCCATGACACAAGCATAAGTGATTCTCTCAGTCGCTCTGCACAGCTCAGGGACTTAGTCTTGTTTTGTTTCTTTCTTGCAGCTTGAAAGGTTTATATCAAATATGTAGGAGGTACTTGATTGGAAAAATACACCATGCACTACGTAATTATGATAATGAATGCAGCAGCCAGGGTATGTGCTTAGTTAACTGATGGAATTTTAATGAGAGCATGTGATGTGTTTATGAAGAAAAATGTGTTCTTTCCTTCCTTAAAAAAATTTAACAGGTAGAGAATAGAAAGGAGCGAATCTGCTGGCAATCTATGTAGAAAGCAGCACTTAGGTTGTGCAGTTTTATACATACCACTTGGCAGTATGATTAATTCAATCAGAATGAATATAGAGTAGAGATACTGAATTAATGTCATTTTGAAAACTGTGTTGATCTGTTGAGGGAAGATACTTGTGAGTGAATAAAATTCAGATAAATGTATGTGGCTTCTAAACAATCAAAGAGTTTAGTTCCAGCTGTATCACTGATCTGTATTTATTTATTTAATTGCTTATTTGCTACATTGTTACCATAGCCTTTCTTCAAGAAGTTGACAACATTTTAATTTTGCAGATTGAGGGGATAGTGGCTTAATTTGGATATCAAGTCAGAAGGATAAGTAAGGCATAAAAATTCAACATTCTCTTCTCCTTTTACACATTCCCTTCTTTTGCCCCTAATTTATATGTCTGAATGCAATTCAGATTTGCCTTCAGGTAATTGAAGAATCCATAGCTGGAAAACAAAATTAATTACTGTGTTGCCAGGCCATATACCTCTACATTTTGATATGATTTAACTGGAAAAATATATTAATTGGCCTAAAATGTAAATTATACATACTTATAGATGGAAGGCCATGTGGAGAAGGGACACTGGCTGGAAAGCAAGTCAAAGGTAACCTCAGCATGGCCAGGTCATAAGTTCACTGAGAATTAGCCAGGAAAAACTGACTTAATGGCTCTAAGCTAGTTGTCTCCACTGATCAAGATCAGAAAACAATAGTCAAACTGCCCAGGTGTAGGCTAGCACCCCTACTGTGCATATTTCCTACCAAAGAATTCCCCAGTCACTTTACTCAACCAAGACATGTCAGGATTGGCAGGATTTGGCTCCTCTGCGCATGAGCAGAGTGCTATCTGTGACGCAAGGCTTCGCCACAGCAGAGAGTCCCAGTGAAGCAGAAAAAATTCCAGAGGCTCATTAGTTAGGCTTAGAGTACTGATTTATTGCTGCACTCTAAGATAAGACTTAGCAAAAACATGCTAGCTTGCAAGCAATTAGACAAAGAGGAAAAATAGAAGATAACGGAGAAAAATCAGGCAGCATCTCCTCTTACAAACAGTATATTGCCAATAGCATGGCGGGTCCAGCTAGGGCAGCTAACTGGCAGCTGGTCAGGGCAAATACCATCCTTTTTATGCTACCTTGTCACTCTGAAACATGTGGGGTGACCTAATCAGTGGTCTGGCATGTGACCTTCTCTAATACACAAGACATAGCCATAACAATCCTGCTGGCCTTGCACCTGACTGTCTGGCCACACCGCCTCTTCCCTCTGCCATCCACTTAGAGGAAACCTTTGCCTGCCCGGCAACAACCTTGACAAGACATTCCAGCCCCCTTTTGTTTACTCTGCCAGAAAGCAATTAACTCACACCCCTTCAGAGAGGAAAATATAGTATCAAAATCCCTGGTTTTGAGCAACTAGCTTGCAGTTCACCAGTTGCTGAATGTCTCTCTGCCACTTTGATTCCCGACTGTGTACTGCCCTTGGACACAGAAGTCTAAGCTACTCCACTGCCTCTTCACTACTCTTCTGAAATGGTAATTACAACCCAAAAACTTCAGCCTCTCTATCCATAATTTTTCCTTCCTTTATCCTTTGGTTAGCTCTTGTGTGAATGTGTGAATCTTTTGTGCATACATGAGTGAATTCCCCTCAATAAAACACATATTTAATTTATTTTTGAATCTCTCGCTGGTTCTTTCCTTCATGACCCCGTAAACATTGATGGAAAGCGCTAGCTAAGTTACCCCCACACACACACACAGGCTTCCTAATATTGAGCTAATTAATTCCCCTCTGTCACATGGAGGTACTAGCATTGCAGGTGGACTTCTGAGTCACCCACATTTTGGGGTAACAACTGCACATCATTTTTTTTTTTCATTGAGTGCACAATGACAAACTATAGATAGTGGAAACAAGTATAGTAAGAATCTTTGCTACTGGGTAGAGAAGAGATCATAGAATCATAGAATCATAGAAATGTAGAGTTGGAAGAGACCACACAGGCCATCCAGTCCAACCCCCTGCCATGCAGGAACACCCTCAAAGCAATCCCAAAAGATGACCATCAAGCCTCTGCTTAAAAACCTCCAAGGAAGGAGACTCCACTACACTCCGAGGCAGCACATTCCACTGCCGGACAGCCCTGACTGTCAGGAAGTTCTTCCTGAGGTTCAGGTAGAATCTCCTTTCCTGCAGCTTGAATCCATTCCTCCTTGTCCTGGTCTCCGGAGCAGCAGAAAACAAGCCCTCTCCCTCCTCTACATGGCATCCCTTCAAATATTTAATCATGGCTATCATGTCCCCTCTTAACCTTCTCTTCTGCAGACTAAACATACCCAGCTCTCTAAGCCTGTCCTCATAGGGCATGACTTCCAGGCCTCTCACAATTTCGGTCGCCCTCCTCTGGACTTGCTCCAGCTTGTCAATATCCTTCTTGAATTGGGGTGCCCAGAACTGGACACAGTATTCAAGATGGGGTCTAACCAAAGCAGAGTAGAGGGGTACCAGTACCTCCCTCGATCTAGACACCATGCTCCTATTGATGCAGCCGAGAATTGCATTGGCTTTCTTGGCTGCCGCATCACACTGCTGACTCATGTTCAGCTTGTGGTCTATGAAGACTCCTAGATCCCTGTCACATGTACTGCTATCCAGCCACATGTCCCCGATCCTATATTTCTGTATTCCATTTTTTCTACCGAAGTGTAGGACCTTGCACTTCTCTCTGTTGAATTTCATTTTGTTAGCCTTGGCCCAGCTCTCCAATCTATCCAGGTCATTTTGAATTTTGATCCTGTCCTCTGGCGTATTAGCAACCCCTCCCAATTTGGTGTCATCTGCAAATTTGATGAGCATGCCCTCTATTCCTTCATCCAAGTCATTGATAAAAATATTAAACAGCACTGGGCCCAGGACAGAACCCTGTGACACCCGGCTAGTCACTTCTCTCCAGGATGAAAAGCAGCCATTCATGATCACCCTTTGGGTTCGGTCGGTCAACCAATTACAAATCCAACTAACAGTAGCCCTGTCCAGCCCACATTTTACTAGCTTCGTTGCAAGAATGTAATGGGGAACTTTGTCAAAGGCCTTACTGAAATCGAGATATGCTACATCCACAGATCATGCTTAACACCTGGGCAGTGTAAATCATAATTGGATGAGTGACTTGCACACAGGCAACATATTAGATTCATAGCTGTATATTCAGTCCAAATGGTCTGTTTAGTATTCCACGTTTGACAGGAGAAATTAGAACCAGGTGAACTGGAATAGATCAATAACTGCCCAGCCCAACTGAACTGAACTGTTGCATGATAAGCCCACCATATATGATTTGTGGTCAACCTTGGTTTTGTTGTTCTCAAGAATCCACCTGCTTCTTCATCCCATCAGGTGTTTATATGAGGCTTTTCTTTCCTTCTTCTTCTTTCGGGGAAAATTAATATTCATTATTCCTGTTGCACACAATGTTGTACATAATTGTCATATTGTCTAAAGTATGTTTCCATTTCTGTTTCAGTTCTGTGCGTTTTTAGCTGTTATCATTTGTAAACGTGCATTATTTTCATATATACTTAAATTCTCCACACTTCATTACAGTGCACACAAATTTGCACATTTCTGGTGCAAAGCACACTTTGTTGCTTAGTGGGTCTCAGGAGATACAAAATGTCTACTTGTCCCAATGATTCTCATCTTACCTTACCGTGATAGTGTTCATTCATCACCATATGGAATAAGCAGCACATTCCATAGCAAACAATAAAGACCATATTCTAACTGTTGGTAAGACAGACAGACACACGGACAGACACACAGAGAGATGGAACAGAACACAAGAGATCAATGTAACTAAGAGAAAAGTCAGCATCATGCTAATGACAACATTAATCCCATGGATGTCGTGATTTACTCTCTCCTCTCCTCTCCTCTTCTTTGCCTCCTTTTCTCTTTCTATTTCTTTCTGTATATGAGAAAACTCTTCTCTTGTGAGGAAAAAAAAGTGGGCTGAAATGGGTATCTGGAATAAAATGGATTTTACATCCAAGGCAGTTATCTCAGCAGAGATGGCATTACCTGCTGTTTTAAAGTAAAGCTTGCTGAACAAGTCACTGAAAGACAGGCTGTCTTTGAGTACATAAGCACATCATGAGGAGGCTCAAGCACTGGGTCTTAGAGATAGCCACGGGCAATGCTATTAAAGGAGTTCAAAGAAAACTTTGTCAGTTTAAGAACAAACCTCTAGACAAAAGAGTGCTGTAAAAGGAAATGATATTGTGCCATCCTGCTGTAGCCTCAGTTGGAGAGTGACATATTAAACAGCTTCTAATTGAAAACAGTTTTAATTGATCTGCCCAATTTAAATCTGTGTTGTGGCTATGAAGCCATGAAGATTATAATATAGGTAGCCCTATATTTTATGGTATTTCATTATCAGATGAAATCTTTGTACCTTGGTAAAAATGTGTTCCCTTGTATTATTAAGTCTCATGTTTGTTGACTTTTAACAAGTAGTTACAATGCACATGTTTGTGATTGTCACATTTTGGTGTCGTTTCACTATTAGATACATTATTATATTGTTTTACATTATTAGGTTGTTCACTAGGGGATAAATTTTTTCTATTGGCTTATTACCTTGGGAAATCTGGGAAAATCTGATAATTTTTGCTTTTTCCTTATGTTTAAGCATTTTTTAAAAAAAATGCCAGAAAAAAATGGCATTTTTTAAGTGTCCAAAGTTTTGTAAATTTGTGAAGAGCAAAATGAAATGCAATTTTTGTACATTTTCACTACCAAATTCAATAAGTACAACTGTTCCTGGAACAGAGAACCTGGTGGTACTTGCTTGCTGTATAGGTGTTAAGCAAACACCTCCCAGAAAATTGCTGTAACGTGACTGAACAGATTGGGAATCATACCCCTGTATGATTTAAACACTCAAAGCAATGGATTTTCATGGGCATATTGGAACAAGAGAACATTCTAGTGGAGAAGCAAGCTGGCTTTAGAGAAGGGTGAGCTACTATTGATCAATGTTTAGTATTGCATCACTTGACTGAAAAATGCTCCTCTTGTAATACAACCTCTCTGCATGTCGCTTTTATAGATTTCAAAGCAGCATTTGATTCCATATCTCAAACTATATTGTGCACAAAATTGGAAGCACCCTGAATTGACAGACAATTACTTTTACCTAATACAAATGATGCATGAAGGGACCTCCTTTAAAGTAAGATATAATCCTCAGGGCCATCTTACTACAGCCATAAAAACTGAGAAAGCAGTTAAGCAAGGTTATATATTGGTGCCACTCCTGTTCAATTTTTACATTAATTCTGTGGTGAGCCATCTTCGTAACATCAACTTTCACTCCCCAAAATTAGCTGGAAGAAAAATTACTGTGCTGCTTTATGCAGATGATGCAGCTATTCTTTCAAGAACGTCTGTTGGACTTAAAAGAGCTCTGTGAGCATAGTCTCAATACTGTAAAGAGGACCATTTAGATTTCAATTATCAAAAAACATTATGACATTTGTCAAAAACCTAAGGGATATTCTTAGAATGTAGATGGCCACAAGACTGAACAGATTACTTGCTTCAAATATGTGGGTGTAGTTTTCCATTCTATTGTGCACAGGAAAGCTCACAGGTATTATGTTGCCAACATTGCCCAGAGGAGTTCATTAGATATTCGAAAAAAATTTAGAGCAAGAGAAGGCCATTACATTTTGGCTGCCCCCAAACTATTTGAAGCAAAGCCAATAGCACAACTCCTATATGGTGCCCCACTAGGCCCTTTCTTTAATTTTGTACCATTAGAATTTATACAATATGATTTTCTGAGATCAGTATTTCAGGTTCCAAAATATGTTGCTAATGCCACTCTATGGTTGGAGGCAAGTCTGATGAAGATAGAGGCTAGAGTGTGAATGTCCATATTCAGCTATTGGCTCAGACTCTCATTTTCATCTATGGGCCTTGCCCCATTAGTTTTGAAGGACAGGGCACAATCCAATGGAATCAAATAGTCACAAGGAAAATTCCATCTTTGGGATTCTCCCCTGACTTTCTGCTACAGAGATACAGTCAGGCCAAAATGGCTATTAAACAATGTATTACTGATATCGAGCCCCAAATGCTAGGTCCTCTTCCTTTATGGCACATATAAGTGATCTAGAAGTGCATAAGTAGTGTACTTCCTTTAGTTTGGTTCATTGTTGTGTTCTTCTTTCAGCTGTTCTTGAAGGATACTATAGAAAGTCTCCATATTTGAAGAGATATCACTCCTGTGACTCTGGTCAAATAGAAACAGTGGAGCATGTGGTTTTTCAGTGTTTATACTATAGAGAGCTATGTATTGATCTTATTTTGCCAATACTCCACAAATATCCAGGGCATTCAGAACAGTTACATGTTTCTTTGCTGCTCTCAGATATCAACCCTAATATAGCCTATAAAGTGACTAAATTTTGTGTAGCAGCAATTAAAATTTGTTGGGTGATGACTTGCACCACAAATTAGTATAATAATGTGGTTGGGCTATGTTAGGACAAATTGGGTTCTTTTATCTGACAGATTAATACTTATCTGTATCTGTATTTTCATTGTTCTGTATATGTATGTGTATTTTTATTTGGATTTTATTGCTCTCACACTGGTCTATGACCGTAATAAACTACCTATCTCACAGGCATATCTCTGACATTAAAATTGTATCTGACCATTATATTTTCTCCAACATTCAAACTCTTTATGATTATTTATAATCTAAGTGTTACAATATTTTTTTTCCATTCCAGAAGTGAAGGAGATTGAAATATTGGTGAACTTCTACCAAACATGAACAGAGTAAAAATTCTTGGTATTTATAATGACTACCTTGAAATTTAGTTTCATAATGTCTAAGAGCTATAGTAGAAACTTTTGAGGCATGCATAGATTACAATAACCCAAGTGAATATAGTGCATTAATCTCTAGAGCGTGCTAATATGTCATAGTCTATACTTAGGACATTGTTCCTTGATGTCTTTTCAGCTGTTTATAAAACAGGCAGAAAAATGTAGCACATGGATTAAGTGTAGTTTTGATAAATTGGATCAAAATAAGATATACTGCATCTTTAAGACATACATGTAAGATTATATTATATAGAATCCAGTAGACTCTTTCTGTACAAATCTAGGTTACTTCCCAGCAAACCTCTATACACTAAGAGATATATTTGGACAAATACTAACTAAAAGTATTTTTTTTTCTCTTCTGGCAGGGAAACATGATTTTAATCCCTTGTAGGGTTGCCAGGTAAAAAACAGAACAAGGGTCCTGTACCTTTAACAGTTGTGTAGATGAGGGAATTTCAGCAGATGATACTAGTCAAGTGAGTGCAACCTGCTGAAATTCCCTCTTCTGTACAACCATTAAAGGTATAGGAACACCGTTTTTTACTTGGCAATGCTATTCCTTTGCAAATAATGCATTTTTAAAGAGGTGATGGAATGTCCTTAAGGATTTTTGTTGCTAAAAGGCTAACTGTTCTCCATATTTGGTAAGTGATCACTTGTTTAGGGCCACAACAGGGTTGCATGCATGATTGCAATGAATCATGGCCAAACACTAGAGAAGTCAGGTAGGGAAGTAGTGGAAAAAATGAAGACTCTTGACTGGTTAGACTTTCATTTGATAATTTTTATTGTGTTTAATTGATGAGTTTAATTGATGAAATGAAATGACTTCTGTTTTAACTGAGTTACAGTTTAATGTATTGCCATTTTTGGTTTTAGCTAGCTAGTTTGTTGGTTTGTTTTAAATTAAATGTTTATTGTCTTACTGTACTATTGCTTTTAAAGGTTAGGTTTTGTTTGCTCCCATGGGTGGAAATGACTCCACATATGTGAGTTTGACTTTCATGGATTTGATTATTTGTGAGATTCTCCAACTCCTGACTCTCACCATAGGAGCTTCTTTTCCAGGGCTTCCTTCCCTCTCAGTGGCTCCAATCAGGTTGTGCAGCCCTTTAAAAACCCATCCCTGGTCCTCCTCTTCCTTCACCAGCTGCTGCCTGGCCAGCTAAGGGTGACTCACAGCCCAATTTCTCAGCAACACAAACACTTTTACAGTGCCCCTCCATATGCAAGGAAGGAGGTGGGTGAGAGAAAAGAAGTATAGGTCCACCATGCCAACTCAACCCCTTTCCCTCTTTTTTCCCTGATCTGGTTTGGATCCTGGGTGTGCATTCACACAACTTGTATCCCATGGAGCACAACCCAATAACAACTTCAGAAAAAGTAAACTAGTGATGTCCAAAAAAACCCTACGTGTGGAAGGAATGTATCTCTCCACACATACATACTCCATACTTACCACTTTACCTTGTTCTGTTTTCCTGGATGACAGTATATCTCAAAAAAAGCATTTTGTCGCAGCTGCCTACCGTTTTTCATTGTCTGGGGTCCAGATACAGTCTTAGGTAATAAATTAAATTAATTAAATAAAGTTGAAAGCAGTATGCTACCCTTTCCTTTTTTTTGTTTTTGTTTTTTTTGTTTTTAACCTGTTTAACAATCTGCAAGCCTTGTTATGTGTAAAGACAGTTAGTTGACACTATATTTGTGTCTATTGGAGACCCCAGATCTATTAATATTCTAGCTTTCTGTGTCCTTGTTAGATGAAGGGAATGGCTGATGGAAGAGTGCCTGGTTCATGGAGAGATTTACAATTAGGAATTGGCCAAATACCTCCCCATCTTTTCTTATAGGGTACTGGGATTTTCCATATCTTTGAGAAAATACTCAGAAGAAGTTCAAGCTTTTTATCCTTTTTTTAATTTCTCCAAAGCAGTGGTAGCTCATGGCTTTTATATTAATGGGGAGGTGAATCCCCACTCAGTGGGTATCAGCACCTTGGAT
Source organism: Ctenosaura bakeri (assembly GCA_948474755.1). Taxonomy (NCBI): domain Eukaryota; kingdom Metazoa; phylum Chordata; class Lepidosauria; order Squamata; family Iguanidae; genus Ctenosaura; species Ctenosaura bakeri. The sequence continues at coordinate 55,615 of CAOLHI010002964.1, forward strand.
AGTTCCTCGAATGTTTTGAGGGAATGTTTGGGCTAAAACCAGATGCCATTGCTCTAAATCAGAGACACATCCTCTCATATCTTCTAATTTGCCCATTTCATTTCTTTCTCACCCCTTCCCATAACTGTTGCACAAATTGAGATTAAAGATACGTCTTGATTATGACAGAAAGAAGAAACAGATGCAGAGTTTCAGTGATGAGTCATAAATAATTGAACATCGGGCAAGGCGGGGCTTCACTTTATTGTCTCCATCATGTTTAACAATAGACACTGTATTTATGTAGTATCCTGACTTTGAATGGGGCCCCCATAGCTGAATGCATGTTCTACCCTTAAGAACTCCAACCAAACTAGAGTGCCTATAACAGTATAATTGGTTGAGAGAATAGAAATCAGAGGACCTCAGCTAGCAGTAAATAGTTTTATATCCCAAACTGCTTTATGTGTTTATCAATACGTTACTGGCATTTAGGTACTTAAGAGCCTTGTGACTAATTTTATATTTGCAACTGTATTCCTGTAGCTTTATGTGAGCACCTGGCTTAACATAATGGTCTTTCTTTCCCTGTTGGAGCCTATGATGATGTTGTCTAATTCATCCAGAATTTTGGTTCCTTTGTTCTGTTTTGGTTTTTGGTTGCTATTTTGGCTCTGCAAATGTTCACTTACTACAGGACAATAATGTGCCATCTGCACAGGAGGGATATATGCCCAGTCCATAAAACTTCTCTGCAAGAAGAGGATTGTGAGTAATGGGTCGGAGCCAGTCACCCTTCTAGTACTTTGCCATTTGACAGATTTGCACCTGCATGCTCTTCTTTGAATTATCTCTGCTTTTTATTATCAACAACTCAGTCTTTTTAGGTGGAGGAAAGCACTTAATGACTTGGAAAATGATTTCGGTGCTGCTCAACAGCTGTATATGGGAATATGTGTGGGGTGTAGTTATCTCCACTAAGTTATCGCTGCCATGAAAAGTGTCAAATAGAGGCTCTGCTGCAGATGGCAAAAATGAAAATTTCAGATCAGCTACAGTGTGCATCAAGCTAGTTAAAAACTCTGAGAAAGCCAGCAACATGTATCCCTCCACTTATTTGTTTAAATTGTGGTCGTAAAACAAAATTCTCCACAGTAGTTGCATAAAGCAGCACTATTTTGTGTTTCTTTATGTGTTCTATGCATTCTTTCTACTAGCTTTAAACAAAGTGGGGGGGGAGGAAAAATTGGTTGCATTTGATGATGTTAACAAAGAACCCAGTAGGTAAAGACAGACTTTTATGGAATCAAGTTGCCATATGCACCAGCATTCAATGCTCAACTTCTGTTGGATCCTGCTGTTTCTGAATGAATCAGTAATCATCTTTACCTCCTCCAGCCTTTTGTGCCTCCTGCAGCAGGAAGTCCTGATTTCATTGGTTATGGTTAGTAGAGTACCTCGTTTGATCTTAGCCATAAAGTCCAGGGAAGACACTGCAGTGTTGTCCTCTAAATTTAATGTTACTTCTTTTGATGGCCATAGTTCTGTATTATCTACCTTAGTTATGTTGCTAAATAATTTCTCCTGAGCCCCTCCCTCCACATTCCTCACTTACCAGGCAGCATCTGTTGTGTGTGATAGGGATCTGTTCCCTTGTCATTCAGAAAGCAGCTGACTGACATTTCCACCTCCTTCCATGAGTGATCTCCAATGTGACTGTAAGATACAGGGAGCCTGTCACAGTTCCCTCTTCCACTGGAGAATGCTTGCAGAAGGGGTAGAAAGATTAGTCAGCTGCCCCACTCAACAGGGGGACAAACCTTCCTTGCACACAGTGGCTCCTGTCTCAGAAGTGAAGATTGGGGGACTTTTGTGGCCACTACATTTTCCCTAGACTAGTGAATACATAGGGATTTTGAATATGAACCAGTCACAAATTTTTTTTTGGTTTTTGGTTACACTTTTAAAAAAGACAATTTTTCTTTATGAAATCTTTTACAGTAGAATCCTGCCAATATCTACTCTGATGAAACCTCCATTTTGTCTGATGAAATTTATGCTCAGTTAATTGGGTATGTGAAACAAAATCACAATTAATTTTAGCATGTGGTGGAGTGTATAGTCACTAATTATTTTCATCAATGACAAATCATTGCATCACGTTCGTTGGAAGAAAAGAGCAAGATATAATTTTTTTGGGGGGACCCTAAGCTGAGCTAAATTAAATATCAACTGCACTAAAAAGGCTACAAGTGCTAACCAAGGAATCCTATCCATGTAAACTCAGAGATAAGTCCCACTTAATTCTCTCAAGCAAAAATGCATAGGATTGCAGCATGAGAGTACATTCCACATTAAAGCTGAGTGAGCAAATACTTGAAAAAGCATTCTGTCTGTACATTATAGTAGCTCTATTCAAGTGTCCTCCTTATGTGACTAAGATTGTATGAAGACAAGCTATCTAGCTTCATCTTCTCTGTCACTTCTCTGTCACTGGCTCTGCTACTTGCCATTTATTAGGAGGGAACTGTTTGTAGGAAAGAGAAGATGCTGCTGTTCTCATGAAGTCTCCCTGCAGAAATATATTGAATCCTACTATTCACCAGCAGTTTTCCTTATCTGGATTTAATCTTTTTTTTTCTGCTTTGGTATTTGCATGTGTCACTACTCTCCTATCAAAAATCAACAAATAAGACTATGATTCAGTTGAATCCTAAATGTTCTCACTGTGGGTTTACTCAAAAGTAAGGTTACTAAATGATTGATTGGGTCTTCTACATTCTCCACATCAGGTTGATATGGAGAAATTGACAGATTATTGTGATCACAATGTGGAAACAATGTTGTGGATCACACCCTTTTTAATGTCAATTGAGCTGGGACAGATTTTTTAAAATGTTGGCAGTTCCACCTAGCCTATTTCTTGGCCTAGGAGTAGACTGTCATATACTTAGCAGGGCAAGCTATCAAAAAAAAAAAAATGTCTTTATTGATCAACATAATTATCAAACATCCAGACATCCACTTTCAATAGTCATTTTTTTTATGTCTAAGCTGAGCCAAGTTCAGAATATCACATGTCAGAGCAAAGCGATTCTGTCAGACTTTCTTCACTGTTGTTGTTTTTTGTTACTTAAGTGCCTCTGGAATTATTGTGTGTTTCAAAATCAGTCCATAATGAAAAGAGAGGTGATTCTGTCTGAGAAGAACTTTTCTTCCTCCAGTATATTGTAATGTGTCACACTGTATGGCACAGCTCAGCCTGATTATATGAGAAGAGAGCTAATGTATCTGAATTGTAAGTTAGACATCATTTGAGCCTATTTCATTCAAGGCCTATACCTTGTTTACATCATTTTAGGACTTGATTCTCGGAATTGCTCTCACTTTTTTTTAGTTGGAAGAAGAAAAATGAAAATAAGATACATTGTTAAAACTACTGCCACTGTAATTCTGCTTGCTGCTATTTGTCATTTTGTTTCTTTTGACTTATTGTTGACCCTATTAACAAGAGACCTCCAAGAGCCCCAATCATCAGCCACACTGCTCAGGTCTTGACTTCCTTGATGGAATCACTCCACCTGTAACGTGGTCTTCCTATAACCGCTAAAGTAGAATATACATAGCGAACCTGCTTAATTTATCTCTTCTGTTCAGTTTGGCATTTGTGGCTTACAGTTCTGTGGGAGCTATCATTTTTTGTGCTGAATAACACATAAACACACACACACACATATCCTGTCCTGAAGTAAATGGGACAAGACAGTAGGAATGAAACTGCAGGAAATGTTCAAGGCTTTTGTATAGCTGGGGAAAACGATGTGATTAGGGACCAGTTCACTGGCTGATTAAAGATCTTAACAGTGGATTTTTACAAAGCAAAATTTTCAAAAGAGTGTATCCCATCATCCCTCTGGTAAAGTAAGTAGTTGTAGCAAAAAACCCCAAAAATGATTATGAACAAGATCCCGGATTTACAGATATTTTTGAATGTGACATCAGAACATTTTGTCCAGTTCTTTCTCCCACTCTCACTTCAAAATAAGAACTGAAGAGAGAGAAAATCATGCTATCAAGTAGTATGCAATAATATATTCTTGAGAATCCTGAATCTTCATATTAGCGTGGTTTAATTGATACCATAGGTCGATGCAACAGTTTAACCTGCTTACGTATGGCCAATAAGTAGCGAGTGGTTATAGCCATGAGTACAAGCCCTGTTCCCAACAATCATATCAGTATCCCAATATAGCCATCCACCAAGTATCATGATCATGCAGAAAACTCCTCCAAGTGAGAATAAGTCTGAACATGCAGAAGCAGAGTAGGGCAAAGATCTGACTCTCCCTGTAGAGCCAAGAGTCTCAGGAGTGCTGGATGCTACACCCTAGACAGAGACAATTAAACTGTGACTGAAAATGATTCTGTACCACTCCCAGTCAACCAGTGCGTATATCAACTGAAAGCATGGGCTGTTTTGAGGTGACTAGGCAAAGTGCTTGCCTTAGTGGAAGAACTACACAAGAACAGTGGCTTACTTGGGAGCCCAAAAGGTCAGCTGAGCTCTGGGTGGAGTTCTTGTAGCTCACCATTATAAGCTTCCATCCAAGCATCACAAACAGTTGGAAGCAACTTTTTTTTTCTTGAAATTCAAATACCACATGCTAACCAGAGAGTCTAGTTGTGACTTATCTGTTACTGCTTCACCTTGGATTGTGTTGGCCTTTAGAATTTCCCTGCTTGTTTGCTGTTGGGAACTTGACAGATTAGACCCTGGACTGTTGTTTGTCTTTTAATCTTTCTCACTTGGTTTATATTACTCTCTCTTAATTACTCTCTCTGTTCTAACCTTGTCCTGCTTTTTTTCCTTGAAGTTCAATTACAGATTTTCTTTGTCTGCCTTGTCTAACTGAGTGCAGGCCCTTGTTGAGTCTTTACTTCAGACTACATATATCACCTGCTACTGAGTTATGCCCAACTTTGAACAGAACGTTAAATCTATGGCCATGACCTTCCCGAATTGGGAGGGCATGTTTGCAGGGGTTTTATTCATATTTGTTTGAATGCAAGTAAATGCAGTGGAGAACACTACTTCATGAGGATATTTATTTATTACATGTATTTACTGTCTTTCCTCTAATAAGTTCAGATTTTCAAGCCTTACTCTCCTCTTCCCCATTTAATTCTCACAACAGTCCTGGGGACTTGATTGTGGATCTCCCATTTCCTCATCCAGCGCACTCACCCCTACAACATTCTGGGTACTGATGATATAGGGGGTTCTATTCATGTTGTGCCCACAGACCTCTGTGCTCCATGTAAGAAGGTCAAAGACAGGGACAGGAGTTGTGTGTACCATCATGACTCATTCCAGTATTAGCCGTCAATGAGCAGACTGAACGTCTACCTGGGACTAATTTTGTTTTAGGATGGGAGGTTTTGCTTAGACATAAAGCTGAAAAGAGAGGTTGAATGAATAGGGAGATAACCAGTGAAGAAATCTGACATGAGGAAAACCAACTTATTCAAAACATGGTGCTGAAGGAGAGCTGTACAGATACTACAGACTGCCAAAAAAACAAAAACAAAAACAAATAAATGATTCCTAGAGTGTATTCTCTCAGCCTCAGAGAAAGGCAAAGGTTATCTCTTCTAACCAAATCTTGCCCAGAAAACCCTGTGATAGGGCTGTCACAAGTCAGAAATGACTTGAAGAAACAACACCACCAACAACAACAACAAAGCAAATCTAGCCTTAACTGTCCTTAAAAACTGAACTGATAAAACTGAAGCTATTGTACTTTGGATATACCATGCAATGATATGACTCACTAGAAAAAGTGATACTGCTGCATAAAGTGGAAGGCAGTAGGAAAAGAAAAAATCCTCATTTCAGATGGATAGACTCAACCGAGTAAGCCACAGCCTGAGTCTGCATGATAGGGTGTTTTGGACATCTCTTATTCATAGTGTTATCATAAGTTAAGACTGATTTGATGACAATTAATAACAACAACAAAAATACATAAGACAACATGCAGTTTTTCCTATCCTCCACACCCTATCAAAACATTCTGTTGAAAAAAATGTTTAACATCTCTCTCCCCTGCTCCATATTTCAGGTATTGTGAAAATTCTGTTTGTTCAAAAACACTGAAGTTTTCCACCAAAAGAAAAAAAAAATACACAGGAAAAAGAGGACTTCATAAAATATACAGAAACTATTTTATTAAAAAATTCTGAATTATGAACAATTATTAGAAAAGTGCAGTAACATTCATAATTCTGTCCAGTGGATAGGAACTTTTGAAAGTCTTCTTTCTTGTGTTCAGTAATAAAGTACTGTAAGCAAAGGTTTTAACTCTTGTTCCCCTGGGCTGAGAACAAAATAAGTAAAGATTGCACTTCTGCTTCTAAGGCAGTTCCAAATATTTGTTTAATTTCCTATGTATAACTTTCCTATCTATAACTTAATTCTTTCCTCATATTCCTTTGGTTTCAATTTTCATCTCAGCCTATTCTGAATTTCATTCTTATTTAATTTAGCATATCCCTTAGATGCTCCAATCTCTTTAGTGTTATAGAAAACCAAACTCAAAATATTTAAAATTATTGTTGCTGCAGTCTGGATTCAGAGGGTCAGACCAGACTTGATATGACAGTTCCATGACTTGAAAATACCAGAACCTATTTTCATTCTCAAAAGGAGCCATGGGAACACAGCTTTGCCTGCTGAAAATCATCCTCTAAAAAGACCTTGGGAGTTCCAGTCATGGAACTTTATTTTGATTTGCTGGGCTAGATCAAACTGTTAAGTTCAACTGCAGTAGATTTACTGAATCAATGACTTTTATGCAGATATTTTAATAAGTCCCAATAATACAGTATTTCTGTTCCAGTTGTGACCAATAAGTGGATATAACTCCTTTCACTACCAGTAATTTTGTTATGCATTTAGTACTCATAGGTACCTATATATATCTTAAAGAGAAGAAGGAAAGGGAAGAGGGCCTGCTCACAACTGACTTTTAGATTGTGCCAGCTAGTGATTTTCCCGCTCACAACTGACTTGTAGATTGTGCCAGCTAGTGATTTTCCTATACAATAAACACTGGGTAAGCACACGGAAACCCACTGGGTGACCTTGGGTGTGTTACACACTCTCAGGCCCCAGAAAACCCTATGAGAGGTTGGTCTTAGGGTCATCATAGGTTGGAAATGACTTGAAGGCACACAAAAGCAACAAAACACTTAAATCACAGGTGGGGAAATTTAGATCCTGGGTTCAAATTGGCCCTCCTAAAGTCCCAATTCAGCCCATAGGATTTCCCCAGATGGGCATGCTATTCCTTCTGTATGGCACTTTTTGGAGGGCATGTCTCGCCTTTTATACATGTTTTTCCCATTCTGAAAGGCCCAACTGCCTGTCCTAGACCTAGATTTGTTGTGGGGAGCCACAGATCAGGAGGGAATAGGGGAGTTATGTGATGGAATCTGTTGATGAAAGTGACAGTAGAAGAAGGGTGGGAATTTGAAAATAATAATAAACCCAGGGAAGTCTGCAGACATTAGAGAAGGTGATTTTACAAGCCTCAGTTTATGGAAAATAATTAATCCTACCTTCTGAGTTACTCCCAGCATGTTGTTGTTGTTATTGTTGTTGTTGTTTTTAAAAAAGAATAGGTCTGTAAGTTTGGCCACCAAAGTAGAAATAGGAAGAAATGTGGAGGTTAGTAAAGGGGGGGAGGCATACCTGAATGTGTTTTCGAAAAAGTCTTCAGATCACCTTTGGAGGGTTCAAAATGTTTTTGTTTACTTATGCAAGACTTGCTTGACCCAGTGATTTCATCTCACTTGTGTATATTGTTTTGAATAGAAACTGCTGAAACATGTTGAAGTGTTCTCCTTTTCTTGTGGTATAAGAACCTGTTCTTTCTATGTCTATCCATGTAATTTCTTCCTCTGGTACTCAATTTTCTGTGGAAAAAAAAGTGATGCCCAGGAATATATCTATTTAATTAAGCAAGGCATACCAATATCTGTTGCTTCCTCAATGCAGATAAGGTCATGTAAGAACTAACAGACACCTAATTCCTCAGGCATCTGCAGTTTTTTCTCCTTGCCAACCTCTCAGGAGAAAAAAATTTGTGGGAGTAAGGTGGATCTTGGACAGGACAGAAGGCAGGAGAACATCATTATTACTATTTAAGACAGTTCATTTTACAGATATAGTTAAAATCAAAATTTGTGGTAAGTTACTGAGGAACTGGAGAAGTCCATGGTAAAACACAAGTATTTATATTGATACCTGAAAAAGCGGTCAGATATTTGGCTGAAGGATTTTTAAATGGTGGTTTAAATTAGAGTTTTAATTAAAAAGGTTGATTAAATTAAATTTTTTCAGGAACTTCACTTTCATCTCAATTTAACCCTGAAAATGTTCATTGCTCATAGTATACTCATCAATTCATAGCTTGCAAAATATGCTTATCACATCATTTGAATATCTGTAGATCTAGAAGATATCTAGAAGATATTTATCTAGGAGGTATTTATGTAGGAGATATTTATAGTGAATGACCTCTTCCACAAGGATGGCAAAAATCTCTTCTTCAGTCTTTGTTTTCTTCAAAGCTTCTTCAAAGCAGTCCATAAAATAAAATTGCAGGAACCTTAAGTGATGTGTAATAGTCCTTCATTCAAAGACTTCCTTCTTCTGTTAGAATCAAAACTGCAGTTTGGTTCCCAGGAGGTCCAAAATGTGTTGTTGAACTGGGGATTTCATTTCTAGCAGGATCTCCTGGAACTAGAAGAGATAGCACCAAAATCTTTGATATTGCAGAACAGCATTCTATTTTGATCTCAGCAAGCTGCTTCAGTTTGATAGGCTACAATGAAAATATACCCAGCCCTTCTCTGGTAATGCTGCACATAGCTATGCCCTTGTTAAAAACTTTTTTGAGAGACCTCTATACATGTTCTCTGAACAATTCTCAAGACTTAGAAGTATCTGATGTCTAGAATCAATATATAGAAGTTGAAATTAATTTCCCAATAATGGAAATGTTAATTGTTACATTACAACATTGCATTGTAACCAGAGACCCATTTGTGGTATAAGTGTAATTTTTGGTTACTTTTATAATTCCAAGAGCGTAGATCACTAAATAGAGGAGGAACACCATATATTGAGTTTGCTGGCTTGTGCTGCTGCCTTATACATTATTGTAACTGTTAGAGGAACAACAAGGTGGATTGGAGGAGAGTGTTCTGTACAATGTGCAACTTTCAGTATTTATTTTTAAAGTAACTATTCTGTTATGACACTAAATGACTACTTTTCAAGTTCTGCTTCCAACATGTTATATTGATGTTACTATTCCTGCATATCTTGACACAGCATGTGGAAAGGGAAGGGATATTTTGAAGAAGAGATGGAGGAGTCACAGTATATTATCAAAGAATAACTGGGAGGGGGGCGGGAGTTAAGAGAGAAAAGCTAACCCCATGTTGGAATGGATGTGCACAAAAGTTTCCTTCCTGGGAAGAGCAGGACCTGTTATATTGCTATGTTTCACAACTGTGTACAGTCCATACAGCAATATAGCATTGCAACAATGAAGCAAATGAGACAATTTGCAGAAGAATTGGCCCTGTGCCTTAGTTCCTGTACATACTTATTTGATTGTTTAATATGTGTTTTAACTTTTGTTTTCTGTGATCTGTAACTATGTTTGTTGGGTTTTTTTAATTAATGTAAGCCACTTTGAGTCCTTACCAGGAAAAAAAAAAGCAGGATATAAAAAAAGTGAAGAAGAAGAAAAATTCCTGTGTAATTTAATTGTTTTATAATAAATCTTGATTGGTTTTCTTTTCTACAAGTGTGTCTTAACTGTTTTTGTTTGAGAAGTGAAAAGGAGAATTGGTCACATGTTACCACACTGAACCAACAGATCAACACAGCCACTTGTTCAGTATAGTGCTCATCTTGATGTCTGAATGCTAGATCCAGGGAGGCATCTTAAGGGTAAAGGGGCAAGGTGATTAACAGCAACCAAATGGATGGAACCATGGGGCCAACCTGGTAATCCATGTGATTCCTTCAGGCTGAGATGAATGATAGAAGTCAATAATTGTTTCCTGTAAGCTAGTGATCAGGTACACAATTCAGCTGTAGTTGTTAATCTCATTTTGTGGTCACAATCTTGTATTGAATTGATGAAGTCCAGTTTGTTTGTTTGGATTATTAAAAGTATTTGGCTGGACTTGTGATGTTATGCAGATCTTTGTAATTGAAAATCTATGTTAGACAGAATGTTAGAAGAACTGGAATCTGTTATAAGTATTGTCCATTATATCCACAAAATCAAACACAGAAATCTGTTCTCCACCAATTTTAAAATTGATTGACCGTGCAGGTAAAGCTTTGTCTTAGGCCAAAGGATTGTTTAACTGCCTGGTCAATATATTCTGGTTGTTGAATCCCAACAGAGTCTATAGCTATCCATTGTATGATTTAATGTACAGAGACTTGTTGACAGGATCTAAAGAAATCTTACAGAATTTGTAAAGAGAGTTGCTACAGATTTCTAGGATGGATTTTCATTTAATTCTCCTTAGATAAGAGGTAAGCTTCTTCTGGATGTCAGAAAGCAATAAAAACATATGTTTGTTCAGTATAAAGTTATGAATCCATCAATGAAACAAAGAGTGGAGTAGTCTAAAACAATTTCACAGTGATTTTCAGATCGCTTCGCCATTTGCCAAACAAGGGAGCCATAAGTCTTCTGGTATAGCAGTGATCTTGCTTATCCTCCCCTGCCCTGTTTCTTGAGAGTTTCATATTGTACAAATGGCACAACTGGACACAGTATTCCAAATGAGGCCTAACCAATGCAGAATAAAGTGGTACCATTACCTCCCTTGATCTAGGAGTATGGTGTCTAGGTCAAGGGAGGTAATGGTACCACTTTATTCTGCATTGGTTAGGCCTCATTTGGAATACTGTGTCCAGTTCTGGGCACCTCAATTCAGGAAGGATATTGACAAGCTGGAAGATGTCCAGAGGAGGGCAACCAAAATGGTGAAGGGTCTGGAAGCCATGCCCTATGAAGAACGGCTTAGGGAGCTGGGTATGTTTAGTCTGCAGAAGAGAAGGCTAAGAGGGGACATGATAGCCATGTTTAAATATTTGAAGGGATGTCATGTTGAGGAGAAAGAGGGCTTGTTCTCCGTTGCTCCAGAGACTAGGACAAGGAGCAACGGATTCAAGCTGCAGGAAAGGAGATTCCACTTGAACCTCAGGAAGAACTTCCTGATGGTCAGAGCTGTCCATCAGTGGAATGTGCTGCCTCGGAGTGTGGTGGAGTCTCCTTCTTTGGAGGTTTTTAAGCAGAGGCTGGATGGCCATCTGTATGGAATGCTTTGGTGAGTGTTCCTGCATATCTGGGGGTTGGACTGGATGGCCCCTGGGGTCTCTTCCAACTCTATGATTCCATGATTCTATGAAATGGCTATTTCAGTTTCAGCTAACTCTGTTATGAATCTTCATATCAAAATATAGAGAAATAGTCTATCTGAGATGAGTTTTGCAAACTTCTTTTCCTTCTAATTTTCAAATTCATAGTTGGCGGAAAAAATGTAGGGCCCCAAAACCTCATTGTAGACATTTGGGTTTGTTACTGTCCTGCAAGGGATTGTTTCCCAGTATGGCTGTAGTGTTAATCTAGATGTTTGGTTTGCTTTGTTCTCCTATAACATGTGACATGACAATCTGATATTTGCACTAAACTTTCCAGAAAATCATGCCAACATCTTTTATGTGAAGCATATTATTCATCCAGTTCTGTACTTCCAACGTATAAAGTACTTATATTTTATCTTGTATGCTGTTAGAAAAGCTGGGTGAAAGATTTCAGAAGGTGACAAAAATATTTCTTCAAGCCTTAAGGTTAAGGGCTCATTGCCACAGAAGTATTATGATAGTTATTTTTTAATAGGCCACCAGCAAGATTCAGAAAATAGAACCTTGTATTATTTGAGCACCTGAGATGCATACAGTTGAAACCACCCAAGGCCAACTTTGCTATAGCATCTGCCCATCTTTGAACAAACTTAGTATTTCTGACTTTGTGCACTGGAGATGATCAGTCTTTCCCTTGCTTCTGGCACTACAAAATGCAAGGAGTTCCCATAGGCAACTGATTGACCACTGTGCAAACAAAATTTTGCTAAAGAAGTCTTTAGTCTGATCTAACATTTCCCTTTATATGTTGTTGCTGTTATTGAAAAATGGTCCCTCATTTACAGGTGGTGATGCTTTGAGATGGCCTGATTCCATAAGAGAAACAAAACATTTTAGAGAATCAGTTTTTGCTGGGAGGTGGGTGGCCTCAACAGTATATTTTTATGTCATAAAGACAGTTTTTTCCCCAAAAAATTGCTTAGAAAACAACCTTCTTTGTGTATATTTGACAATGAAAGAGAGGTTGTCATCATAGCTTTTCATGAACTCTGTAATTTTCTTAGAGTGTAAGTCTAAACCAATATGGTTAAATGATAGACCACTAAACAACAGGCAAGCATATTGTTAAGTTAAAGGAAAGGTGTTTTTGATAACTCTTCCTAAGGCCTGTTGTTCAATAAATTAGTTATTTTGTAGAGAATTGGTTTCTTGTTTATAATAAGTAAATGTAGACCATATCGGCTAGTAGCTCTTTTCAAGTCAAACAATCATTTATTATAGTTGCATATGCATTGATTAATTTGAGAATGTCTGAAAGAATTCTGTAGCAAACCCATCTGGTCCTTGAGATTTCTTTTTTAAATTCTATATTCTTCCTTTAATTCACTCTTATGTTGTTGAAACCATTTATTCTCTCAAATCTTCAACTGAAATTTTAGATATATGACTATTCGAAAGAGTCCACCTTATTTGTATGATTAATGGATTCTATGTAGTATATAATTCTTGACAAAACCGCTAAAAGAATTCAGAGAGCTTTTTTTGAGAATTTTGAACTTTTAAATCTTTATGTTTTGTTTAGGAAATTAATATTTGAACTTGCTTTTCTTTCCAATATTTAGCCAATAATTTTGAAGGTTTGCTTCCATGTTCCAGCTATCATTGTTTCAAACTAGTACAATATTGTTTTAGTTTTTCTATTTGTAAATGTTGATCACATGCCCTTAATATTTCTAGTTCTTCCAGAGCTTCAGCAGCATGAGAATGTTTATTCTGTTGTTCCTTTTATTATAGTTTAAAAATAAAATTTCTTTCTTTCCTTCTTTCTTCCTTCTATCAATTATATATAAAGATACCTTTCATAAATGCTTTAAAATCATCCCATACAGTTGACTCCAGGAATTATATTGCCAGAATCCACTAAAGAAATTATGAATGTGCAACCTACAGTTTGGATCCCTGGCCTATTCACACTCTGATCAGGAAGCAACTGATTGACACCACCTCCCCATGAGTGATCTGCAGTGCCAGGAGGAATTGCAACAGGGCCCCTGCTTCTATCTGTTGTACCAGAGATAACTCATGGAAGCACGTAGAAACATCTATCAGGTGCTTCCCGACCAATAGGGAAAGAAATCTTTGTCTGGAGCAGGAGTTGCAGCTTCTTAAGTGGGGATTGGAGATGTCAGCCTAGAAGACACTACTTTGCTATGTAATTAGAGTGGTTACATAGCTAAGCAAGTGATACAAAAGCATGGCCGTTATTCTTAAAAGTAGATCTAAATGGTATTTTATATTTCCTTTAATTTCTTTCTTAAGTGTATAATTAGTCATTCTCCAAGGCTTTTTATAATTGTAAGGGGGGGAAAGACTAACATACATTTTGAACCAGATAGCTTTCCTAGTATAGAAACACTGTGATGCATGTATTTAATATAAGATTGTGATTGTTATTTTAAGATACATAGTAGTCTAAAAAGTGCCCTGCATTGCCAATGTCATGTTTCATCAGCTTTAGAGCTCGCTTTTCCAAATGGGTTTCTCAGGCTGACTGTAGGCATGTCAATCTGGAAATAAGTACCATGCAGTAGGAATGGAAAGAATATTCCTAAATATCCAAATACCAAATGAAGAATTCATTGACTGAATCCTGGATGGAGGAGAATATTTGCCTTTTAGGACTCATCCTGCGAAAAAAATACACATTTCTATATATGTGCAGCAAATTGCATTTGTGATAGACAAATAATTTTTGTTTGTTTGTAAAAAAAAAAAAAAAGCAGCTTTTTCACATAGAAAATAAGATTTTCTGCGCAATAAACATGATTTTCTGTTCAGAAAACAACTGTACAAAAAGGGGGGGGTTAGATTAGAGGGTGGGGAGTTAGATTAATCCCAAATTGCAGATAGTACTCAATAGCTGTGCAGGTCTCCAAGACTGTCTTGCAGTGGGCAGAAAAAGAATGTATTCATTCACTCTTGCTGATGGGGTTAAATTTACTAAGTTACCACAGAGTTCAAAGGGATTTATTCCCGGGAATGTGGCCATAGTGAAGTAGAACAAAAACAGATAGGGCAGTATTGCATCTGGTGAAAGGCAGTGTAAATATTTTGCACTGTACCTTATTCAAACTCACAGTGGGAGGAGGAGGAGGCATTGGCTGGCTCTGAGCCACCTGTTTTTCAATGACCTAGCTGGTGGTGGGGTGCTCCTCAGAGCTGTGACACTGTGAGAGAGGTGGCTTAGACAATCACCTGTCCTAGAAGGCCTTGTCTAGCATAACATTTCAAAATAGGCAGCTCAGAGCCAGTCCCTACCACTTTCCATGGACACCAGTGATGTCATTGCCTTTCCTCTGTGCCACTCCACTCATGGCATGTTTTGTTTTTCATTTTGCTGTTGCTTTTGTAACTAAACTGGTGGAGCCAACAGGATTCTGGCCCAAGGAATGCTATACACTGAAGCCAACTGAATGTGAGTTTTCCTAACCAGAACATACGTGTGTGACTCACACATTGAATGGTATTAGCAAATTCATTCACAAGAATGCACCCATGTTATTGGAAAGGAAACTATTTTCGCTTTCTTAAAATCAGGTATATTTTAGGCAACATGTATAAGATGCTACCTTCATTAATAATTCACTTAAACTGTTACTGAAGCAATTATCATATGTGATGCAACCATCTATTTTGGCAGAGTATTTCCTTTTCCTGGGTTCGATTAATCATTTATTAATCTATTATACTGCTTTGTTAACAGGAACATTTTTAATTTCAGCATACCCTTCGGCATATCCTTCATTCAATCAAATGCTGCTCCATTTGCCTTTGAACACAATGCAGTGTATTTGATGCTTCTTTATAATGCCTTATATAAGCCCCACCCCCACCCCGCAAGAGATGTGTCACAGTAGAGAGTGAAAATTGCTTGAATGTTAACTCAGAAATTCAACTGAACATGTCTTTCTGAGGATGCTAATTGTTTTGGTGTCTCATTCCGTTGACAAGAGCAACCGTGTGGGTGGCCTACCCTTTTATAACCTTTTTAAAGATGCTGAGAGTAATGTTTCTTTTCTTTCTTTCTTCTTCTTTTTTTCATAACATCACAGGAGTCATCAGGACAGCCTTGCATAACATGGACCGGGAAGCCAGGGAACATTACTCGGTTGTCATTCAGGCCAAAGATATGGCTGGACAAGTTGGAGGGCTGTCAGGATCAACCACTGTAAATATAACACTCACCGATGTCAACGACAACCCCCCCAGGTTCCCTCAGAGTATGTAAAGGTTTGATCTGATTTATTTTTTTCCCAGCAAAATGTTTCTGTATTGAAAAATTATTATAATGTCAGAAGAATATTGTTAAATGTAAGATTTATTATGAATAGCCAAGAGAGATGTTAGAAAAGTTGTAAGTCATGTTCAGGGTGCATCTTTTCTTCCTAACAGGACAGTAGATATGCTATGTCAAATTTACCTAGGGCAGATATGATGATTGTTTGATCCTCCAGATGTCAATGGTTTATATCTCCATTGCTCCTAGCCAGCCAATGGTGAGTAATGATGAGAGCTGTGGTCCACTGGCTGTGTTTCTTCCACTCACAGGTTTACTTTCTCATTCCAACCAACATTTTCTTCTTTTGCAAACAGACACTGGTTACATGTAACTAATCAAATCAGGGAAATCAGTGAGGCTTGCATGTAGGGACTAGTACTTTTACTAGACTAGACTAGACTAGTACTTGTACTAGTACTTGTACTAGTACTAGACTAGTACTTTTCAACTGTTGTCTTGACACCCATGTCATATTGTACCCATATTTATTTATTAGATTATAAATAAGTATGAGTACAATATGACTAGGGTGTCAAGATAACAGTTGAAAAGTGGCAAGCAGAGAAAAAGATTGAGCATACATATTTGTGTATGTGTGTGTACATGCATGTTCAGATGTACATACATGGACTCATTGCAAGGTTGGGGGAGAAATTCATTTTCTTTGTACATAAAGACAGACCAACTTAATGGGCATTTCCGGAGCTAATATGCAAACTGGAACATTGTTATCCTCCAGTTTTCATACATTTCTGCAGTGTTTGTTACATTTCTCCCCACTGCATACCCAAGACAAAATTGCATACCAGACTGCTCATATTACGAGAATGATGTGCAAAATCATAGAGTTGGCCATCCACATTTGTGAAGATTTGGGACACACAACCCTTGTGAAAGTAGAAAAAACACATATATCTTTTCCCCTCTCACCTGAGTGAGCAAGTGATGTAACACACATGTGCACCTGCCTTCATCATGCTCCCCTATCCCTTTATTGTCTGCTGAGCAAGGAAATGTGCACCTTCCCTCCTCACACTCCACAGTCCCCTTGTCACCTGTCCCAGTGAAGGAGGACACACATATCCTCCCTCCTCATGCTCACCCATCCCCTTGTAAACTACCCCTGCAGGTGAGGAAACACACACATGTGCCTTCCCTCCTCAAACTCCCCCCACATACCCTTGTCACCTGCTCCAGAGAGCAAGGCAAAGCACACCCATGCCTTCCCTCCTCACACTTCTGTCTCCCATCGCCTTGTTGCCTACCCCACCAAGAAGGAGAATGCGTGTACATACCTTCCCTCCTCACGCTCCCTCTCCCATCCACTTGTTGCCTACCTGAGCAAGTGAGGGAACGCGCACACACACCTCATGAACAATCAAATTAGTGAAGATCAATCTCACAAATGTGAAGGAAGGATTTTATGCGTTATAAGAAATGCATACAAAAAAATGTAATGTTGTGCCCTCCCAACCCTAGGTACGCATTTTTGTATTCATTTCTTCCATCCCTACTACCTTTTTATCTCTAAAAATCCATGACATGTTTGTAGAGCAAAGATATGTTACCTCTGGTGTACAAACCCTTACTTGCTAGCAAAGACTTACATCAGTCTTTATGGACACAAACCTGAAGCTTTCATATATATTGATTTAAGAACAAGCAACCACATTAAGTTGGAAAGGTCTAAGTAAGAGTTTACTCTCTAATATATTTAGCATGATCAGGGATATCAAAACAGAAAAAGAATCAAAGTTCATTGACTGAAACTAAAATCTGTAAGTTATCATCACATAGTAATGCACTAATCACTGTTACTCACATTTTATCAAGTGCCTGGGAATTCTTCCTCTTAGAAGAAGATATTTGCACAAAGAGCCAGAATGAAGAAGAAGGTACTTCCAGGTTAAGAGCCAATAGTATTCTCCCCATCTTCATAGATAAGATATAGTAGCATACAGCACACTTTCACACACATGGTACCATGATTTCTTGGGTGTGTCTCTGTTGTATTAAGGAAGTCTCCCAAAAAAATATCAGAATTCTGGCATTCCACCACCACTAGTGTTGGGATTTATATATTTTCACCTAAACACGTGCAAACCACAATGTGAATTGTTGTTGGTATTGTACTGATTTGTCGGGGATCCATATATGTTGCTGTCATTTAACATCACAAAAACAGAACTTACAAAATCTTACTATTTTTATTAGCAGTGCATGCCCATCTGTGACGATGATAAGTTACACTAAGAAAGGAAAATGCAGGCTGTCTGTATGACAATACTGGGCTTGGACTGCATAATGGAAGCCTAGCAGGTGTTGCTTGGACCTTTCCAAAGGCTAAGAAACCTGGATGTCTAAGTTTTTTCAATCATTTCCACTAACAAAAGGCATTGATAATGCAATCTTAAACAAGCTTGCTCAGAAAATTCAGTGTTACTTCCTAGTAAATACATATAGGATCATCATTAATCTGTATTTATGCCTAAATAATTTGGAAATTATTTGCATTTTATGAACTTCATACTTTTAAGTAGTAATTTCAGTTGCAAGTTGAAGATGTAATAGAACAACTGCTGAATAATAACTCAGCACTTATATAAATGTCATCAATTTCATATTTCTTCTTTACTTGGGACTAACAATTGGATTTGCATCTAAGGGTGCAAACATTCCTATGGTAGAGTGTAGCATGGGCAGGGGAAGAAATACGAGATTTGCATTTGATGTTTTTGTGGTTCATGTGATACAGGAACAAAATCAGTTAGGATCACTGCCTCCTTCACAACAATAATTAGTGTGATCTTGCCTACTAAGCGCACTTGATGCAAAGGCACAGAGTCAATGAAGAGTTAAAAAGTGAATATCTTTGCAAAGAAATAGAGTATTAATAGTGCAAGCCTTAGAGAGCTGGATGGCACTTTATTGTTTCTACTCTACATGTACAGGTGGTGTGCATATTGAATAAAGTACACTGGAGCCTGAAGGAAGGAACCTTCGGGAGTAGAAATTTTCTCTCATTTGTCAAATCATTTTGACTGTTTGTACCAGCCCAATCATTAGGCAAGATTAGGCAATCACTTCAGGCAGAAGAAAAAGCAACAAATTTAACTGTGACTTGTATGCAAACTGAACAAAATCAAGTTGAACTTGTTTGCATGTCTGAAGGAGGCATGAGAAGGGTGTTAAGAAGAAGGATGTTGTCCCAAGACTGATTTTATAAAGTCATGTGTGAGGGAAGATTTATTCTGTGAAATTGAAGGAAGTGGAGAGATGTCTAAAATAAGGGTGTTGTCTCAAGACAGTGTTTTTCAAATATTATGTGAGAAAAAAATTAGGGAAAAGATGCTATAGTGGGAAGTGCAGAGTTAAATTCATGATGAAGCTTTAACCAAATTAGGTTAATATGGTCACAGATCTAGGATGACAAATGAGTTGATCTATGAATTCTGTAATGGCTTTTAGAATATAAGATGGTATAAATGTATTTTGGAATCCAGGGATGTTATAAAACATGTACTAGGTTCACAGTTTTTGTTGGGGGATGATATGAGTTTCAGCCCCACAGAAACGCAGCAAAAAGCCAGATTTCAGCTAGCCAACAGCAGCAACCTTGTTCCCCAATAAGGATACTCACACACAGCGGAGTTTCTTCCAAACAGGAGGCACTTTATCTTGCAGCAAGGTTCCGTTATGTACGAAACATAAATCAGACTGGCAAAAGCTTACGCCAGGCACCAGGTTTGGTCATCCGACAATACAGACTGGGGATTGCTACTTTATGTACATATCAACAACCAATCAGGTAGAGGGTTTGCACACCACTCTGTACCTTTTGCACCCCACTCCATTTTCTGATGCAGTGGAGCATGATACAACATTTAGCAGTGGGCTGAACATTTTCACAGGGTTTCCTGCTGAATCCCTGACAATCCCCTCCAAAATGGTCAGGCCACTGTGTAGGACATTTTCACCAATACATGTTACATAATACATACAGTACATAAAGACATGAGTACACTTCATCTTCCACCCTACACTCTGGTGGCAAGGCCCAGTTTATCTGCCAACTTCTCATGGCTTGCTACTGGAAGGGCCTTTGTGAGCAAACTCGTGATATTGTGTCCAGATGGACAATACCGCAAACACAGAATCCCATTTTGGATTGTTTGCCTCACATTTTGGTACCTTACCCCAATGTATTTAGTCCTGCACTTCAAGTTTTCTGTCTGTGCCACACTGGACAACAAAATGTCCTCCCTTTGAAGACCTTCTAGGGATAAGTATAACAGTACTTCCTGCCTCAGCAAGTTGAGTATTTCCTGACTCACTTCCACTGGAACCACTGCTGGTACTAGTGCTGTTCTCAGTGTGAGGCTCTCTCTTGACCAAAAACACAGGTTTAACACTAGGTGGCAATGTTGACCTTCTTGGTGTGATGTCGTGTGAGACTTTAGGCTTTTCATCCTCAGTACTTTCCTCAGTACTCAGTTCCTCAGTACTTCCCTTTTCATCATCAGCCATTGCTGACCCTCCATTTTCAGAGCTTTCATGTGTATCGGGAATACTGTCCTTTTCATCATCAGACATCACTGCCCCTCCATTTTCAGGACTTTCAGGATTTTCACCCAGGGGAATAAAAACCTCTTGATTACAGTGCAGCCTATCCCAACCTGCAGTCCTAGAATACACTATTTTGCCAGCATGGTGTAGAAATCTATATTTGTTACCTTCATATGCCACAAAGCGTAACCGTCTAGATTTCTCCTCTCCAGACTTTCTGAAACTTGGGGGAACATACACACTAGCAAACTGACCCCAAACATGGAGATGCTTCAGGTTTGATGCTCTACCATATAATAGGTAGTATGGAGTCTGCTTCACACTTGTACTCCACATCCTATTTAAATGATAGTTTACAGTCAAAATTGCTTCTCCCCAAAGTCCTGCTGGGGCTTGGGCATCCTCCATCATACAGTCTTTCATTTGTTTTAATAACTCAGTTCTTCTTTCTGCAAGACCATCCTCCCCGGGAGATGTGGGGTTGGTGGTTTTATGCCTTATGCCTTTCTTATGCAACCCGGCTTGCAGGCTATGAGACAGGAAACCTCCCCCTCTATCTGACACAAGACTAGCTACTTTGTAAGGAAATTCCCTCTCAACAGCATTCACCCACTCTTGGAACTTATCTGCTGCGTGGCTCTTCTCTTTCAGCAGATAGACAAAGGGAAACCTGGTGTGCCTGTCTACAATTACCAGGAAAAACCTATTTTGTCCAGCAGTTGGCTTAAATGGACCTGGCAAATCTGCATGAACAACTTCAAAAGGCCTTTGGGTGACACACTTGCTCTTTTTGGCAATGGGGAATGCCTTCACCTTTACCTTTTTACACACAGAGCACTCTAGAAACTTAGGGCAATTTCTGACCTCTAACCTCTAAGAGTTGGCAAAGGGCATACCTTTGCCAACTCTTGCAAACCTTTGTAGCTGGCATGACCCATTACTCTGTGGAGGTAATGAATACAGTTTTCATGTAGGGGCTTGTTACACAAAGGGTTAACATTTGCCACCTTTCCCTTGGGCAACATGTGGTACAGTCCCTGCTTTTTCACCCCTTTTGCACAAAACACACCATTTGCTGTTATAATACATTTCTCCCCCTCAAACACAACTTTGTAACCATCAGTGGTCAGTTGGGAGACACTCAGTATGCAGTTTTGCAGTTTGGTAACACACAACACATTGTTGAATGTCTTTCCAAAGCATGGCACATACGCAGTACCCATCTTTTGCACCTTGCTGGGTGCCCCATCTGCAAGGGAAATTGCTGTTATGTTTGCACTTGTAACATTACTCAACAGCTTTAAATTGTTCACCATGTGGTGAGTTGCACCACTGTCTAGCAACCACACACCACTCTCAGACTGTTCTTTTGCCACAAACACATGACCTTCAACCTGTGATGACACGCCCCTCCGCTTCTGGGCTGTCTTCTTCCCTCTCCTTGGTGCTGGCATTCTGCAGTCCTTCTGGAGATGGCTGACTCTCTTGCATTTGTAGCAGCGTCTGGCGAAGCTGCACACTCCTCCCTCCAGGTTAGATGCCTCTTCCAGAGCTGCCTCTCCCTCCTGGCTGTGACTGGCTGTTCTCCCCTCCTTTTGCAATCTGGAGTCAAACTGCTTACGTTGGACTTCCTCTAAAATCCTCCCGGCTATCGGGTCTACAGTCAATTCTTCCTCACGCATACACTGCAAGCTGTACATCAAATAGTCCTACTCCTTAGTGAGGCTTCCCAGCAGAATAAAACTTTTCTGGATTTCTGGGATGTTTATTCCTCCATTGGCAACCTCCTGAAACAACTGTTTCATCAGCATGAGGTGCTCTCTTACAGAGCTTCCGGGACATAATTTTGTGTTATACAGTCTTTTCATCCAGGGCATTTTGGATGAACACGAGGAAGATTGATGCACATGCTTCAGAGCCTCCCAGAGCTGATATGCTGTGTCTGCAGCAGCAGCGTGAATCAACTGGGAAGGACTTAAAGTAAGCAAAATAACTGCTTTGGCTTTTTTGTCAGCAACACGGAAGGCTGTGTTACCCTGTTCTCTGGGGGTCCCGGGGGGGGTGCCCAAATAACCAAAACACAAACACAATGCTGGGGAGAATTAGCTGGAGCACTCACTAAAGCTAGCGAGAGGCAGGGTAACTTAACAGGGATCTTGCAACCCAGCGTCTATGGGGTCAGGTCAGTTAAGCAGTCAGACAGTTTTAAAATAGCAAAAATGATGTTTTTATTAAAAGATAAACAAACAGTAAAGACACCGCAATCACACAGCTAATGGAAGAAATGGAAATAAGGGTTTTCGGGGGAAATGGGTGATATGACACCTTTCTCGTAGTCCTGAAGAAGCTTGAAGATGGTAGGGAAGAAAGCTCAGTATGATTCGCTGAGGGGAGCTTGCCAGAAAAAGCGGCAGCAAGGTGGGATGGAAGTCCGGGGTGATCCGAAGGGGCAAGCTATCCGAGGTGGTCTCGGAAACAGGGGGTTTATATAGGGTGAATTGTGACTGCAGGCCATGCCATACTCAGTGAGAACAATGCGAGTTTGGAGCAGGACAAAGCTTTGGAAAAAGTCAAGTTTAACATGATCAGCTTAGCTCAGAATCAACAATAGTGTAGCCAGTATGTAAATACAAGGTGCTTAGCTTGGCTTTGTAAGACTATTGGCTCAGAGCCGGGCACCTTTGTTAGTGTCGCGCTCAAGCAAAAGGATGTATGCAGGGAGGTCCCTGAAGCAACAGAGTGGCTTTGTTCTGCCTGCCTAGGTGGAGAATGGAATGTCCAGCAATTACCGGCCACGCCTGTTTACATGCTTGTCCAGAGGCCTCGCAAACACATGGAGCGGGGTGGCAGAGGAAGGCCAAATGGTTTTGATATCAAAAAGTGATATCTAGTGCTATCACCTGGTATGCCTGGCCCGAAGTAACAGCTGCTATTTCAGCAGCCAGCGCACTGGCCGGGGGCCATCCCGCACTCTGCAAAACGTGCCACAGATTCTCCTTTATCAGAGACGCTTTCACATAAATCTGCCAGCTTTGATAATTGGTGTCCGTCAGCTTCTCAAAGCGTACATAGCTTGCTTCAGCCATCCTGCTGCTTTTGTAAAAACAAAGCACAGGAATGCAGCTGGCTGGCCTCCTCCGGAAGTGTCCTAGAACAGCACCAGACTAAAAATTAACTGTCTCTCTGCCAAAAACTGATTCCTCAAGCACCAGAATCAGACAAGACAGTTACAGTCCCAGTATCCAGGGGAAAATAAGTACCCAGCTTGTTGGGGGCATGTATAGAAATGTATTGAAATACATGCTAATTGTAAGTTGTTCGCCGCCTCGATCCATATGGAGAGGCGGG
Organism: Ctenosaura bakeri; assembly: GCA_948474755.1. Lineage (NCBI taxonomy): Eukaryota > Metazoa > Chordata > Lepidosauria > Squamata > Iguanidae > Ctenosaura > Ctenosaura bakeri. Next base: position 79,311 of record CAOLHI010002964.1, read on the forward strand.
ATACAAATAAATAATAATAATAAAAAAATCAACAACAAGTGCACTGTGGATGCTGTGATCTCTGGGCCTGGGCCCATAACCACTGTTGGGGGGTGATAGGAGTTTCAGCCCCACAGAAATGCAGCGAAAAGCCAGATTTCAGCTAGCCAACAGCAGCAACCTTGTTCCCCAATAAGGATACTCACACACAGAGGAGTTTCTTCCAAACAGGAGGCACTTTATCTTGCAGCAAGGTTCCGTTATGTACGAAACATAAATCAGACTGACAAAAGCTTACGCCAGGCACCAGGTTTGGTCATCTGACAATATAGACTGGGGATTGCTACTTTATGTACATATCTACAACCAATCAGGTAGAGGGTTTGCACACCACCCTGTACCTTTTGCACCCCACTCCATTTTCTGATGCAATGTACTGCAATCACACACGGCTGGCGCATGGTGCAACATTTAGCAGTGGGCTGAACATTTTCCCAGGGTTCCCTGCTGAATCCCTGACAGTTTTAACTAGTGAATATATATAGTTGCAGATTTTGGATAAAGATACTGGATTATGTTTGTAATGATACAAATACATTTAGGTGCAGGGATATTATTAAATGTGTAATAGATTTAGATTATTGACTAGTGAAAATGATATGTAATTAAATCCATAGTATTTAGAAAATTTAATAGCTTTATTATCCAGTAATATCAATGTTATTTATTATGCAATGTTCTTTATTATGCAAATATGTCCTAACAGGATGTAATAGAAGTAATATGGAGATACAGTGTTAGGTGTGTTAACAAGAAAATAGTTCATATGTTTTCTCTTTTAGAAAGTATGGAGGGGCTATTAATCTTGCATTTTTCCATTTTTTCCAAAACTCTGACCCCCCTCTCCTCCCCCAAAAAAGGGGGAAAAAACTTTTTTTCATATGACTTCAAATAATTAAAAAAAATATTTTGAGGAATTGGCTGAGAGTACCGTATATTTAAATATCCTTATTGATGGGCTGTTGTTTTGACAACTGCTGCCTTATGTTCATATCAGTGCTCATGAAAATACACCCCAGTGTCCTCTGGCCATCCGTTTTAGTTTCTCTTTTTCTTTCAGATCCAAGCATCCCGAACCTTTTACCTGAACCTGATCCAGTTTAAGGACAGGGTGATTAGTATCCACATGATTAACCAATTCCAATTCATCCTAGCTCATCAAACATTATTAAGGGCATTATTACTGTATGATTATTCAGATGTTCAGAAAGAGGCTATTCAACACATGAGGAAAGAAACATCCTAGCCATGAGAAGATTCACTGTTCCCAGAGTTCTGACTCTTGTGGAGATCCTTTGCATATAGAAGAAGATATATGTTTGATGAGCTAGGATGAATTGGAATTGGTTAATCATGTGGATACTAATCACCCTGTCCTTAAACTGGATCAGGTTCAGGTAAAAGGTTCAGGATGCTTGGATCTGAAAGAAAAAGAGAAACTAAAACGGATGGCCAGAGGACACTGAGGTGTATTTTCATGAGCACTGATGTGAACATAAGGCAGCAGTTGTCAAAACAACTCTTTAGACCTGCCACTTCTCACACAACGAAAATGAACATGGAATGCGACAGTATTAGAATATTCTCTTCTTTGTTTTCTAATTTAATCCTTTTTTGAACACTTGAATAGGGTTTATGTTGATTTGTTAATGTGGGGAAAAAACCACATGACTTGTTCCTCAACAATCATGCACAGTACATTAATCAAGTTAGTAAATTAATTAGTAAATTAATTCATCTACAGCACCATTTATGGGCCATTTGATAAACATTTTCAGGAACAAAACAGAGGTACTATTTAGGAAGCAAAAATTCCATGTGATTGTTCTAGGCATGGGTGACAATATGGTATAATTTTTTAAAAAATAATTTACTGAAATTTCCAAGTTTCTTTATACTCTGATTCAAATTAATTTGTGATTTTAAGAGTCTGAATGTGAGCCAAACCTGAAGTGACAGTTTTGTTCGTCCAGACCCAGAGCTTTGAGTGTTTAACTCTTTAAAAGTCTGCATTTAAATTCCAATGCATTCAGATTTGTTTGTATTGAATTAGGGTTACTACCTTTCAGTTTCTCTGAGACTCATCATATTAAATATCCGTATGGCAAGCAATTAGAATACACTGCAACAGCTGTATCTACTGAAATTGACAGGTCTAGTTGAGAAAAAAATTCTTCACACTGTACTGCATAGTGCATCGGAGTGGGTTTATATCCACAAAAACTCATGCAAAAATAAAAACTAATTAGTCTTAAATGTGCTACTATTTTTTTTTCTTTTTGCCTTCTCCTGCCTTCTACCTTTGGATGTGATAATGATGTTGTTCTGTGATATTCTTGTTAAGCCTTGTTATGCCTGATATTAAGGAGAACATCCAGAAAAAGAAATCTGTGAATCTGTTGTGGGTGAATTTAACAGTGGGATGAGTAGCACTGACGTAGTTTGTCAAGTATTCCCAACTTTATCTGCCACTGGCCAATATGGTGAAGGTGTTGTGAACGTATCTCTACCACACAGGTGGTTTCTATTTGGATTCCATAAAGATGGTTTGCTCTAGCTCACCCATAAGTAAATTAGCATATGATGAAACCAGTTTGCCCACTGCTATGCCTTCCATTTGATAATAGTGGAATTTTGGTTTTTTTTTTTCTTTAAAAGTAAAATTATTGCAGGTAAGTCTGAATGCCATCATTATGAGGCATGTTAATATAAAGTGATATGACATCACTTCATGTGACGTGTTATGAGTGTTCAGTTATTCTTGAATATGCACTCTTATATCGTTTCTTACATTTCATTCTTATGCCATTAAGCTCATTCACCAGCTGGGTCATTGGAGTACTGCTGACAGGAAAAAATGCTGCTGCATTAGAAGACTAGATTTTGCATTAGTTATGCACACTTAAAATACAAAACTATTAGCTTGAACAGATTCTTCACTGTTTGTAGGTATATGATCTTACTTTAGCTCTTCAGAAGAATAAAAAGTTTGTTGCTACGATTGTTCTTCCAACCTTTTCTGCAATATACGTTTGATTTAAAAAACTATTGGCTGTTGCTTCTCTCAGCTCTAAAATTTCTTTGTGGCCCTTCACAAAAAAAATCCAAAATGGGATTCCCAGAGGCATAGTTTTGTGGTTCCATACATTTCTGCATAGCCCAAAGTGCAGGAATTCTGAAACATATACAAACATCTGAAATGAAAACAATTGATGTGTTTCTTCTTTTCCTTATGGATTGTTATTTTTACTTTCAATAGTTCATGCCTGCCATATTAATGTCTAAAAGAAGCTCAGCATAGGTGCAGTCCTGTTCTAAATAACCCACATAATTATATATTTATTTTTTAAAAAATTAAAATGACAGGTATTTTTTTTCTTGTTAAATTCTGACAAATTCTTTCAAAGGACTACTTGTACATTCTCAGGAGCTAGAGCCTGTGTTCAGAAGCCTCATTTACAAGTTTTTGTCAAGGAAGTGTGATTCTCAAGTATTTGCCTTCTTTTAATAAGCATAGTCTTAAGTGATAGCCATTCGGTTAAATGCTTTGCTAAATTGAACCTTGAAAGAATAAGTGGTGTAGTTTTTATGAAGATCTGCTGTATTCTTTATGCATGGCAATGAATGCTATTTCCTGCTTTAAGTGCACAGCTAACCACAAACTTAACTGTGGAGTCGTAACTGGAGCCTCCATAATTATTTTTTTATGTGAGCCGTTGCTGAATGAATATTATGTGACAGCAAATGAGAAGACAGGCGGTCTGTGAAATTGAGAAGGGGAGGAACACTGTTAAGGAGACAAATTGTCTTAGGATGCAGTCTAAGCAGTTCTGTGCTCTGAAATCAGCAGTGTTTGTATCATACATCAAGTCTCACTAGGATGAGGGAGAACAGTGGCAGCTGGTCGCCCCTATGTCAGTGGGGTAGCACTGGGTTTTAGTCCAAACTTTAAATCAGCCGTCCAAGTTGATGAATCTATTTTGGATTTTCTGTTCTTGCTTATGTTGCCTAAGTAAAGCTATCCAATTATTGTATGTGTGTGTGAGGCTATGGGGAAAGAATATAAAACTTTAGGCTTATCTGTTAATGTGTCAGAGAGGGCGAGGTAGACATAGAGATGGGACAGAGAGAAATCGGGATGGGTTATATCTTGAGGGGGACAGTTGGGAATAGAGGAATGCTTAGGGCTAGAAATGGATAAGCTCACCAGAGGAATATTGGTTTGATGGGAGCTGAGAGTGTGGAAAGTGATAGGAGGAAATTGTTATTATGTTTAAGAGGTTATATTATATTTTCTGTGGAGCATCATGCTAGATGTTAAAATTATGTGTTAAAACTTTACTGTTTTTTTTTTGTTTGTTTTTGCATCTACATCTGGATGTATTTACATTTAAGAAATAATGACGGAATCAATCACACATAACCAAACTGAACCCGAAATGACTGTATCCACTTGTCCAGTATTGTGGTCATCTTCAGGCCTGGATATCAGCTCTAGGGAGGGATCTTTAGGATTAACAGGACAAGAGCCCAGGGGATGGAAATGAGGGGCCAGGCTGGAGAGGCCATCTATCACAAGCATCTTGGATAACACCTTTACAGTTTAGGCTTAAATCCAGGGTGGGTTCACCATCCCACTGACATGGAAGTCATCGGCCACATGCCAAAATACATGATAACAAAACATGGGGGAGAAGTGGTGAGAGTGAAAGCTTCTGTGGAGAGGGAGTACAAATATTCCCTTCTCCACTTCTGCAACCTCTGTAAACAACCTGAGTCAAGAGTCAAGGAACCAAAAAGGGTCATCAGCAGACAGCAATATTCAAGCATATGCCCTCAGCTGGCTATAGGCTCTAAAGCAGGGAGGGGAAGGATCAGAGGAAGGGCACTTTCAATTCTTTTGCCCATTCCACACTCTGACACACAACACGGTAAGCTATAAGGGAGGGTGGGAAACTCCAGTGGAGGAAGCTCATCCCTCAGTTCTCCAGGGACCAAAGGACATCAGTGCCATTGGCTATATTCCTTGACATAAATTGTTTTCTAGCCAAAGCATAGTGTAGTGGTTTGAGCATTGGACTACAACCCTGGAGACCAGGGTTTGATTTCCCACTCAGCCATGGAAACCCACTGGGTGACCTTGGATGTGTCACATACTCTCAGCCCCCAGAAAACCCTGTGATAGGTTCAACTTAGGCCCACCACAAGTCAGAAATGGCCTGAAGGCACGCAACAATAGCAACAGCCAAATCCCAGGTGGAGCTTTCCCACCCAGTGTTACAGCCAGGCAATCAGCATCACTTCCTCTCCTTACCTTTACCTGAAAGAGGGAACTGTGATGGAGCCAAGAAGGAGAATCCTGATCCATTCTGTCAGTGAATCAAGCTTGAGGGCATTCCCTTGCAAGACCACAGGCTTTAGGGATGGATCTGCTGGAAACAGCAGGATCAGTTTAGACCCATGGACAACAGATTGTTAGATTCTTGTGTATGTCATTAAAGATGTACTTTAAAAAAAACAAAAAAAAAAACATAAGATGATTGTGGACTTCTAAGTAAATGTAGATTTTGTTCTGGCTCTCAGAAGTTGTTCCTTAGGATCCTGTTTGCATTGTTTCTTATAGATATTATATTCTGAAATATTTATATAACTTTGTCTCCAATTCCCCTGAACCATCATTTGTAAAGACAGCTCAAGTGGTTATTTCGTTCGCACGGCAAATGTCACTGCCATGTACCTTTTTCCCCCTTTTTTCTTTTTTTCTTTTTTCAGCCTCATGGCTTTGGATAAACTTTTGTTTCCTTTTACAGTAAGGTCAGTTACCAGAGCCCACAAATGTTCATTTAAGATATAATCTGGTTTGGCTGAGTGCTATAAAGATGTGAGTAGTAAAGTTTCACACAATTGCATGACGCATAAATATGGGATTAAGGGAACTCACTCCAGGCTTTTTAAATTGCTTAGCTTTTAATCCGGAGAAATTTACGGCCCTGGTTTCCTTGGCCATTTGGGAGAAGAAAATGAAGAGAGTACAAAAGTGCTATATATTTCTACCAGGTCTGCAAAGATATACATGCTGTTCCAGCTTTGAATGTCAAAATAATAATAATAATAATAATAATAATAATAATAATAATAATAATAATAATAATATTATTATTATTATTATTATTATTATTATTATTATTATTATTATTATTATTCCATGAAATGAAAAAATAAGATCTTAGTTCTTTATGTTGATTTAAAGTGTTACTTGCTATATTTTTAAATGCCTTAGCTTAACTAAAGAGTCTTTCTTATAACCCTAGAACTCAGTCACAAAATGAAATTGTTTGATGTTTCAGAACTGAGAAAAGAACACAGAAGAGGATGAAACTGTAGAATTCACTGCTGCAATGGTTGTCTATGGTTACTAACTTAGATTACTTTAAAAAAGATCAGCTTTTCAATTTCAGATGCCCAGTTGTTATGGCCAGTGATGAGGGGCAGTGGAAGCTGAAGTCCAAAAGCAAATGGTGGTCCAAAGTAGAAGGGATATGGGTTAGAATGATTCATAGAGGAGAGAGTAGTTATTGATAAACTTCAATTGTGATAATCAGAAGCAGTGTGGTATAGCCGGTATATCAAGTTCTAGTATATCTGGTATATTAAAAGGGCAGTGCTGCTGCTGTTATCTCCTGCATGTGGGCTTCCCATTCAAAAGATGATGCTAAACTTAGAGATTTGGACCCAGCAAAATTTTCATCACAGAGAATAGTATTTTACATTCTAGTAGCAGATTTTTAAAAGTTGGTAATCAGATTATATACATTGTGGATTGGCAAAACAATTTTTGGTGTGTTTCACTGCAGTCATCATCCTGTGTCCTAGTCAGAAGACATGTTTGACAACTTGAAATTCTCCTACAGCAGAATTCCTAGAAAAGTTTTCTGGTTATGTTTTCCAGAACATTATCAGCTGTACGTTCCTGAGTCGGCACAAGTTGGCTCCGCAGTAGGCAAAATCAAGGCTAATGATGCAGACACTGGGTCAAATGCAGACATGAAATATTCAATTATAAATGGGGATGGCACTGGAGTGTTTTCCATATCAACTGACAAAGAAACACGGGAAGGAATTATTTCCTTGAAGAAGGTAAGCAAAACCTTTGCAAAAGGCACCTGTGTGAAAGGTTGGAAGCATATGAGAATGCATATCTGGTAGACCAAACTGGGAGCAGTTGTTCTATGCACTTAGTTCTGGGATCTTGCCCCATCAAGTAGAAGCAGGTTCTAAAGCAAGGTCATGCCAAGACATCTTACTGTTTGCCACAGAGGGCAAGATTACTCCTATGTGCAGAAGTCAGCTATAAAACACTGGCCTCATTCCTGGGCAATAAGCTAGTTTAGGGAATTAAAAGCACAATCCGCATTACTCACATAGTTATGTTCTCATCACATCAATAGTAGTCACCACTGGGGATGCAAAGAATAACCCTCAGAGGTGTTTGTTTGTTCTTGATGAGGGTGTCAGTGAGAAACTGTTAAGGAAATAGTCAAACACTATCCCCTGGTTTTTATATGCTAAAATCATTTTGTGAAAAGCAACTTGAGAGTTTTGCACAAAGCCCCAATGTTTTTGCACAGAAAACAGTGCAATCTCTGAAAAAGATGCTGTTTTCTGTGTAAAACCATTTGTGGGTTGTTGTTTTTTACCACAAACCCCCATATTTTTCAACTTTTTCATGAAAAAGTCCTAAAATGAAAAGAAGAATATTTTTAAAAACAAATTAACAAATTAAAAATACATGAAAGCTCTTAAAATTTCACTCAGTCAGGGAAAAAAAAACATTTGAAATTATTTGTGCAAAAATGAAATAAGTGAATATTTATTTCTACTTCCTGCTCTCAACATCTGCCTGAGGTAAGAGCTGCCTCCTCCTCTTTCTCTTCCTTCTCCTCATCATCTGTGTGATTTTCTTCATACCTGAACGCCAGTAAAAATATTCTCCCACTTGGGGGAAGAACACCTGGTGGGGGGCTGCTAGATGATGAGTCATGGACTGGGGAAGATGCTGATGTAGCCTTTTAAAAAGAAAAACACTGACCTCACTTCATATTTGATTGTGATAGTTCCAGATAACTGTCCATTACCACATTTTTGACAGTAAATTCAGTGAATTTAGTGTGACCTCTGAATAAACATGAATTTGAATGCACTATTAGGTCATCTTCAAGTATCCAGGTAAATAGACAAACAAACAAAAAGGCATAAATATTCCTCCATAGGAGATGGCTTGGATTTGATTAAAAACATCAGCAAACCTAAAAAAAAATTCTTACACACGCACACACATTTTTATGCATTTTTGCTTGTAATTAACTTCTTTTGAACTGCAAAGAAATGCTGTGGTCTTCCTTCATGAAAAGAAACTCATACAGTTTTCTTTGATAGCAGATTACATCTCTGAGGAGGCTGGAAAACACACACACGCACATACCACTCACACAAATTTTCCTTTCAATAATTCATTTGAAAAAATTATATTTGTAGAATTGGAGAACTCAAATATCTCAAAATAAATATTATATAAATCTTTGTTTTTTAAATGATAGTGCTTTTCCATTTATTTAAGACCCTCAGTTGTATTCAGTCATTGTGTACTAATGTTAGTGAGCAAACTGAAAGATGTAAAAACAGTTTGGGGATATTTATCTTCCATGGTTGTGTGAGTCTTCTGTTGAGAAATCTCTTCTGGTGTAAAAGAGATCTCTAAATTTGTTATCTGAAAATTATTGTCTATTATGTCTGTTTTACATATTGTCTTCACAGTTGGTCTTCAAATGAGAAGCTCTGAACATGAATAATAAATAACTCTTATTCTTTGGCCATACAATATAAGGAGAGAGGGAAACTATCAGTATAAAATAAAATATACAAAAGGATACTGGGAAAACTAGTTTTGGGACTGCAGTTCTACAAGCCATATTGGCTAGAATTTCTGGAAACTGCGGTCAAAAGAAACATTTTTTCCAAGTTCTGCATGAGTGTTATACAGTTATATTTTCAAACTAAACTATCAAAATAAACTATCTTAATGATGGCCATATCACACACCTTTTTTTCTGGAAATTTGACAGATGTGGCAAATGTAGATGCCCTTAGATGAGTTTATAATGTCTATGCAATAATGTGTGTTAGAGAAATAAATTCATATATGTGCTTCCTGTTCCTCAGTAGTCTCTCAACCCATCTCTTCTTTCTGGGAGAATCATATGCCCTACAGATATGTTTCATGCAGGATGTTACATGAGTGTGAGCATACATCAAACTCCAGGGACTTACAGGATTTCCATAATAGTAAACATACTGACCAAGTATTCATCAGCAGCATTTTCAACCCAGGCAGGTGATCACCCTGATTATCCAGGCTATTTGGACTTGGAGATGTTTTGGGAACAACTAACATCTTATTGTAGACTCTACCCCCAAGGTGGTGGAACTGGCTTGATTACCATTTTTAAGCACTTGAGGAGAAGATGGAGGATTAGATCAATCCATCCCATTCATCAAGCCGAAGCTACAAATCTGTGTTATCACTGGTAATGGTCCTCTTTTATTAAAAAAAGGGGGGCAATTATAATTTCCCACATTGCACTTCTGTCTTCATGGCCAAAACACACCTAAGCTATTGGCATCACCCCATAACATATAAGGTGAGGTAAATGGTTGATCACAGAAACGTAAGAATGTCTATTATGAAGTATGTCCAAGTGAGTTATTCCTAGATAAACATCCTTGTAGACACAAAACCCCAACACAAAGGGCATATGATGGTGCTGGAATAATGTTGCACTTTGGATAAGCTGAAATAAGTAGGTCAGTAAAGCTTAGCACACTGTGTGCATAGAATTTTGACAAAGGGAAAAAGATCTGTGCAGGCCAGGTTCATTATTATTTATTTATATGGTTTGATTCATGTTCTGTCCTTCCTTATAGGAGTCCAGGGTGTTTAACAGTACATATACACACAAGCAGAAAGAAGTGCCTGAATGCAAGAGATGCTACTAGCATGGATATCCTCACTTCATATTGCCATTCCACAAGCTAGTGAGGATAAAAGGAATATATAAGTACTGTTCTTTCTTAGCCTTCTCTTGAATAGCATCAAAGAAATATCTGATAAAATATGCCAGCAATATGAAGCAGCACAGTGGATACTGAACCATTTGGTCCATGTTTTGTTGGAAATGGGGATTTATGTGTATATGTTTATCGGAAGGGTTTATAGAAAAAAAAATCTGGCCTGAGTAGACTTTTTCAAAATATGTGCTTGTGATTTCCCAACCTTGTTGGAAAACTATCAGTATTACCCCTCAAGTGACTTTCCCAACAAGAGTGCTCTGAATAGCAAACATTATTTGTTCTTAAAAGAACAATTCTTCTGTCTTCTGGGGGAATGAATTGAGAAACAAATATTTTTGCTCTTCGTCTTGTGTTTCATTGTGAGGGATTTGTTCCTGCTAAACTTTTCTGAGGCAGGTGCTTGAAATCTGTAGATGGTAATGTATCAGGAGGCTTCCTATCTTCCAAACCTGCCCTTTGGAGATATGGTGGTTGCAGTTGACACTATATTCATAGAATGACTTTAGCACTTGATCTTGCCAAGCTATCAGTTAATTCTACCTCTAGCCTTCTGTCCCTCCTACCCAATGGCAGGACCATTTCTCAAGCATGTGTGTCCCTGTTTCCTTTCTCCCCTTATTCCCACATTCCACATTCACCCTCCAACAATTCTGAAAAGACTCTTCTGGTAATCGATCTTCACTGGATAATGCCTGCTCTAATATTTATTTGTTTACTTGTTTGTTACATTTATTTGTTTACTTATTTGTTACATTTATCTTTCTGCCAGAAATGGCAATGGAGGCAGTTACCAGTATAAAATTCAAATTAAAAATATAATTAAAGTAGATTAAATGCACAATTTGAAATGGGTTAGTAGAAAGGAGCAACAATCCCCTTTAGTTAAGCATTAGCTCAGTGCCAAAGGCCGGCCAGATTGGAATGAAAAGTGACTAGTTTAGCCTCCCTCAGCAGGGAGTTTCACAGCCTGGAGGTGGACACTGAGAGCAAAGAAACCACCTGGGCTCTTAAATCCTGTGAATTCAACCTGTGGCTGCCTGTCTCTGAATCCTACCTGTAGAGAAAATTGTTTATTATCATTTAATTCACAAGAACATATTGGGCCAGCATATTCCAATCTGAGTGGATATGCTTACTGTGATAGTTCAAAATCTTGAAATTAAGTTTCAGGGTCTCTCAGAATAGTAGAATGACAACAAGGTAGTCTACCTGTCATCATAGATAAGCCTCAGAATGCCTTATGGATTGTGTAAGATTACCTCTGATACAATATGTAAGAAATGATGATCACTGAAATCCCAGTCATAGTGTCATATTTGTTCTGAAGAAGTGTCACTCAGTAAAAGAGAGGAGTAAAGAAAATAGCATGGGACAAAGTATTAGAGTTAATAATGGTCACATTTTATTAAGTGACCATAACCAGATTTTATGAGGAGCCTGCGCAAAAATTTCCATTCAATGCATTTGGTCATTATCTACTCAGACCCAGAACCTAGATTGCCTTCTCCCCAGGCCCATACCATGGCAGATGCACAAAACATCCAATGTCCCCCTACCTAGTGACTCTGAACTTTGTATGAATTCATCTTAAATAGCATTAAATTATTAAGATGATCGTTTATCTATAGATATTGATAGAATTTAGAGGAAGTATAATAACTTTTTATTGGTATCTATTTTCTCAATGGTCAAAACTCCCCTTCTTAAATTGTTGTAGTTTGTGTAGTTCATTAGTTTTTAAGTTGTTTAATTTAGTCAGTAGATATGTTAGTGTGTTGTTCCCTTATATATTGTTTCATATTCATTAAATGTCTTTTCAATATTTTTTTAAAGAACTCTAAATGCATGAAGAAGATCAGCCCACAGATGATCCCCTGTCCTGCCCATGTATTCCCAAATTCTTAGCTGTAGGACTCAGGCACCACTGATCACCTTTAAGATTGCAAGGGAGGGAGGGCTCACCAACCCCGATTCCTACAAACTAAATGTCAAAACAGATATGAATCAATATACCTAACATAGATTAATTTTTACTTCTTTAAAATCCAAAGAAAATAAAACTAATGTAACAAACTAAACACTCAGCCAGTAAATTGTGCCTTCCACTAGAATCAGTACAGAATAGTCAGAAAGGCCTTAATCTGAAGTTGGAGTGAGGGTAAAAATTTCAAATCAGCCCTGAAGTGATCAGCATAGTCTATATTGAATAAAGGGAGAATGAGAACATTGCAGAGATCCAAAAGAGGTAACAGATGAATGCAAAACTCCTTTCTTACCTACCACATACGTGAGGGAATGTGCATGCATGTAGATGCAAACAGACAAATTGTGCTTCCCTCCTCCCCAGCTGTTGGAAGTTCCTTGCAGATGAACAACCTTTCAAATTGGATTTCTTAGTTAAGGGGCAAATCATCCTGCTAAATTATTCTCTGTTAGACGTAGGAATAGTAAGCCTCCAGATTTTTGCTGTATGCATATATGTAGGGAGGTGGTCTTTATTTATATGCTATTGAAAAGACAAGATTCAAAATAAAATAAATCCATATGTTTTTGTGTATAACAAGTTCTGAAATATTGGCTATGGTTTGGCTTCGTATACAGTGTTTATTATCTCCCATGATACATTTCTCACATATTTGTTTTTAAAAAATGATTTTTTTCCCCATGAAAACACTGATAGTCATACGAATTATATATATTTGGCAACCAAGCAAAAATAGACTTCAGATGTTGTTGAACTGTTGCTCGCAGCATTCTTCATCATTGGCTATGCCGGGAATTTTAAACAGAGATTCTCAGGTCTTTGATTCTTTTTATAAATTGTTTTGCCTCAGAGTAAATACACCCACATGTATGTATTACTTTTCTCAATTTTTTATTATGATAATCAGTGTGGTGTAATTATAGCTGTTTAAAACTGGTACTTGGGAAATTCAGGGTCAAGTCATAACAGCCATGAAACTAACAATACATGAACACCTAGTACATTAATAACAGAACAATCTTGTGCATGTATATTTAGAAGGAAGTTGCTTTGTGTTTAATCACACTTACTCCAAATAAGTGTACATGAGATTGCACCCTAAGTTTGCTGCTATTTAAAGTTAAGTTCCCACAACAGACAAACCTAGCTCCCCTGCCCTTCATAAATAACAGGCTCAAACTAGTAAGATTACACAGGCTTAGCTGTCTCTAAAATCCCCAGCAAAGCAAAGTAAGCAAAGTAAGGACACCTATTTTCAGGTATTTTTGGAATGGAAACAAGGCCATCTTTGCTTGGCCTGACTGGTAATGGCCACTACAGTCCTGTTGATCATTGGGTGGGCAGGTGAGAAGAGGTCCTAGAGGAGATGCAGCCGCCATTAAATGGGTTTAGTTTTGTTCATCTCTCATTGACTAGACTGCATGAGGCAGCAGATGCAACATCACCAGCATGATCAGTCCTGCACCTTTCTCTCTTTGTGGGATAGAAACAAGAACACTCCATTCCACTGGGACAGCCAGAGGAGTAGGATTATTTAACCACAAATTTGATATGTTTCTTTATTTCGAGAACCATGTTCCATTATGTGTTTCACTTAAGCCATTTCAAACAAAGGGGAGGGGTGTAAACTGAATAAACTTATACTACATAATGAAATACAGCATAAAATAAAGTGTACCAGAGGAAACGATGATTAGACTATGTACCAGAGGAAACTATGATTATTGAAACCAATATGTGAACATTTTTGAGGCTGGAGACACACGTGGCAGTACAAATAAGGTGAAGAAAGAGTGCATTTTGTAAAACCACTTAAGGCCCATTTCACAGTGGTAATAGTACATTTCTTTTCTTCCCACAGCCACTCAACTATGAAAAAAAGAAATCCTATACTCTAAATATAGAAGGAGCAAATACCCACCTCGATTTCCGCTTCTCACATTTAGGACCTTTTAAAGATGTAACTATGTTGAAGATCATTGTTGGGGATGTGGATGAGCCTCCATTGTTCACGCTACCGTCTTATATCATGGAAGTTTATGAAAACGCCAAGATTGGAACTGTTGTGGGAACAGTAACAGCACAGGATCCAGACAGTGCTAACAACTTAGTAAGGTATGGTATTAACATAACTTCACAGAACGTGTGGTAGCAGCAAAGTAGCACGACTAGAGGATGTAAGAAGGGAGGACAATATGTGTTTCTTACAAAGATGAACTATGGATACCTGGCTCAGTCTTTTCTTAGAGATATAAATCCTGATTTGATTTTCCTTCATAGAATTTGTGAGAAGAATTGAAAATTTATCTTCTCAACCAGAAGATGATGACTTCTGCCACAGTCTATTAGATAAAATTTGTGTATTTGGGGGGTTGTTTGCACAAAATTTGTTTTCCATACATTTTGTAAAATTTGCAGTATTGGAAAAAGAGATAATGGTTGCATTGTTGGTCTTGCAGCCTAGACAGCTTTGGCTGTGATTTGTGTAAGCTAAGTTTTGGAGCCATCCAATAAGAAAAAAAATATAACGTTAATTTAAAAGAAAGCTGTCTGTCCTTACTTTCTGTGATCTGGAGTTTTTGCACATAATTATGTTTATAGTTTGCACAAATCACACAAAACATGATTTAAAACTTACTTTTGCATCTTGCTTTGTGCCAGGACTAAAAGCAGTTGATGAACTCTTGTTGTCTCGTTATGCTGAGATAGTGTGGATTCAGGAAAAATGAGGGTTTTTTTCACATTTGATGCCACTACTGTATTGTGATAGCTATAACGAGAAAGCCACCACCCTTGCATTATATTCAACTTTACAAGAAAATGTGGCTGGAAGAAAAATAGAGAGTGCTTTGAAAACCCTGCTGTACTTTAAGAGTTACCTGAACTCAGAGAGTTGTCATGCTTGATTAATATAAGCTGGAGTTCAACACAAATAGGATGTCATCCGACCAAACATAACCTTTAACATTTTGGCTCCCACCCAGTTTTCTATTATTATTATTTTTATTTTTTTGATTTCAACTGGCATTCCACATTTCTTTGGCTTCTGAGCAGTCACAGTTATCATTAGGCTGGTTCATTGGGAGCAAGAAGGTTACCCCATTAGGGTTTTATCATATTTTTTTTTTGTACTTCTAATTGTTTTTGTATTTGTAATTCCCCCTGAATGTGCTGATTCTTTCCTCTTGTTAGTGTCCTCAGTTGTTTTCCATCACTTTTACGTTAACCACTGGAGTTCACTATTACAAGGATTGATATCATTTTGGTAGAAAAATGCTTGTAAAGTTAAGAAACAGACTGTAGTTCAGTGGTTGAATGCATGTTTGGTTATTCTTATCTTCAGTTGAAAGAAACTCTGTTAGGAGGCATGGAACTTCGCTGGGGCAGCAAGTACACTGCAATGAACAAATGGACCAATAGTTAAACTCAGTATAAGGGAGTTTCATACTTTATAGAAGTCAACTACAAAGCAGCAACAGTATGTGTTTATTTGCTTCATATGGTCTATAAAATTCTGTGCTAAAAGAATGATACACTGTATTACTTTCTGCTAATGCATTCTGATATGCTTCTGGTTCGGTTCTAATAGGTAGTATTATTACCAGGCCATACATCCCACACTTTGATATGGTTTAATTGATGAAGTATGATTTAATTGGGAAGATATATTAATTATCTTTGATATAAAACATGTCCTGCTATGGTTGTATAGCCAGGCTGGACAAGAGGAAAAGACTGGTCAAATACATGCACTGCAAATTAGGTCAGAAACCCCCTCTAGGCATAGCCGGGTCATAGACAGGAATTTGTGATTTGGGAGAAAAAACACAGTTTCTAGAAACATACATAAGGGACTTTTTGGTGCAAAAATGGTGGCTGTTTTTGTGTAGAAAACCTAATTGATGTGCACAAAAAGAATTTGTTTCGAAAATATTTTTTTCTCACAAAAATTGGCGGGTTTTTTGTTTTTGTTTTTGCATGAAAGACATTTTTAGACCCAAAAAAAAAAAGCCTGTTTCAAGAAACATATTTTTGTGCAAAATGGTACCTTTGCACATTGCACACACACACACACACACACACACACACACACACACGCATATTGTGCAAAAATACTTTGTGTATGTCTGTAGAGACTACCTTCCTGAAACACTTAAGGATGGTCAAATAACCAGGCAGAACTCTCAGCTCCATGTTGTTCTTCCCAACATGACTTCCAGGTGTTTGAGAAATGAATAATGAGAAATATTCACCCCATTTCTAAGTCAAAGCACTTACACATCACACTTGCATTGTTCTTAATTTAATTCAATGTGCTATGTCATTCAGAGGAATGTTTTTTCCCTACTCAGTAATGGAGTAATAAAAATGCAGCTGTTTTCTTATATGGGAGCATCTAAACACGAGCACAGAGATGTATTATGGCTCTAGGAGCTAAACCTGTTGCCTTTTCCTGGTGACTCAAGTTTCCTGAAGAACTGGTGTTGCCCCCTATTGATGGCAGCAGTCTATTTCTTCTCATTGATCCTAATTTGGGGGTAGGGGATAATTCAATATGTGCTTAATGATTAAGAAGAATTAAATCAGCTGGATTATACGCAAATACTGAGGCTTTGAGGGCCAGTGTTATGGTGTAGTAATTTGAGTGTTGGATTACGACCCTAGAGATCAGGATTCAGTTCCCCACTGAGCCATGGGAACTCACTGGGTTACTTTGGGCATGTCATAAACTCTCAGTCCCAGAAAACCTTTTGATAAGTTCACTTTAGGTTTGCCATAAGTCAGAAATTAGTTGAAGGCACACAACAACAACAAATTGGAGCTGTAGTAATGTGTTGTCCAGCTCAGAATTCCCACACTGAGAATGAGGCCTGATGTCAAAAGCCATGAAATCCTGCTAGCATGAGGAGAACCTGTTGTGGAGTTATGGAGAAACATATATTCTAAGACTAGGGATTTAACTCTGCAGAACTGAACCTTCTTTCTCATTAAATATTTTTCCATGGAGCATGGTAACTCCATTCTGGGTTCTAATTCAGACCTTAAAAAAACTACGCATCAGTGATCCCTGAAATACGTTCAGCATCTTGAATATTTTTCTCAAAGTTCAGACTAGAACCTGGAGCAGATTCACCACTTCATTGACAATGTATGCCACTGGAGTTTATTCTTTCAAATGAAAGATTAAATCTAGCATTATGTTTGAGATGTGCAAACACTTTTTAAATATAAATGTTGGTAGGAAGCAGGAGAGACTTTTCACCTATTTTTTTTTAAAAAAACATAAAATAAAGATGATATTGCTGTCTCTACTTGTGTGAATTCTGATGATAAACGAACAATTGGCAAGGTAGGATTAATGTTAACCCCTTTAATGAAAGGAAGATACATCATAAACGGATTTATGCTGCAGAACCATAATCCTTTTTATTTTGAAATTGTTATAAATTCTCATTTAATAGTGTGGGAAAAGTATTGGAAGATGGATTTCTTATTTTAATTGTGTATTTGTATAGAAAGAGCAATCTTAATTAAAGTATTGTTTCCATGTTTGATATTATCAACACAGTGGAATGATTAGCATGAAATCCAGAATCCCACTCTTATGAGCGCAAAGCACATTTCTATTCCACATGAGTCAAAAGCACTTGCTTTCAAACAGTATACCTAGATTGTCAAGTTAGGACACAGTCCAATAGTGACAGATATAATTTTAATTTTATTGAATTAGGAAAGTGACAGAATGTCCTAAGAAATATCACTGTCATTACTGATAGTGATGTTAGAATTTATTATTATTATTATTATTATTATTATTATTATTATTATTATTATTATTATTATTATTATTATTCTGGATGGAAATAAATATTTCTTCATTTTTAGAGCACATACCCAACTGGCCAAAAAGGGCAAGAGCCAGCTGAACTAACAACACCAAGTCAGCTGCAGTTGTACTAAATTCAATCACTCCCCAGCCTCAGAATGCATAGCCTCCAACATTTCACAGATGAAAATAGGGATACTTGTAGCTAAACAACATCAGAGTGTGATGAAGATGCTGAAAAGTTATAAATGAGGACAAGCACACATGCCAGGAGAGCTGCAGTAGTTTCCTTGTTCCTGAATCTACAGGGAACAGTGTTACCCTGTTCTCTGGGGGTCCCGGGAGGGGTGCCCAAATAACCAAGCAATAACATGAGATGGGGAAATTAACTGGATCACTCTCTTAAGCTAGCGAGAGGCAGGGTAACTTAGCAGGGATCTTGCAACCCAATGTCTATGGGGTCGGGTCAGAAGAGCAGTCAGACAATTTTTAAAATAGTAAAAATGATATCTTTATTAAGAGACAAACGACAAATAAGACAACGCAAGCTTGCAGCTAACTGGGAATTGGAAATCAGAGTTTTCGGGGAAATGGGTGATGTGACACCTTTTCTCGTAGTCTTGAAGAACTTGGAGATTGCAGGGAAGAAAGCTCAGTGCGGTTTGCTGGGGGGAGTTCGTCAGACAAAACAACAGCAAGGCGGGATAGAAGTCCAGAGCATTCCGAACAGGCTGAGAGGTTCAGACGGGGCGAGCAAGCAATCCGACGTGGGCTCAGAATCGGGGAGTTTTTATAGGGTGGATTGTGCCTACAGGCCATGTCATACTCGGTGAGAACAATGTGAGTTTGGAGCGGGACAAAGTGTTGGGAAAGGTCAAGTTTTACATGATCGGCTTAGCACAGGTTTGACAATAGTGTAATCAGTATGCAAATGGCTTGGAATTGTTCAGCTCAAGGCCGAACGTCTTTGTGTAGAGTTGCGCTTAAGCAATGAGTGTCTGCAAGAGAGGTCCCTGAAGCAACGGAGTGGCGTTAATCTGCCTGCCCAAGTGGGAGTTGGAATGCCCAGCACTTACCGGCCGCGCCTGTGTACGTGCCTGTCCAGTGGCCTTGCAAACACATGGAGTGGGGTGGCAGAGAAAGGTCAAATGATTTGATATCAAAAAGAGATATCTAGTGCTATCACCAGGTAGGCCTGAACCATAGTAACAACATCAAGATTCTGCCTTATCTTGTCTTTTCCCCCCAATGGGGAATTGAAGGTAAGCTACTTTTGCATTTTGAACTCAGTTTACACCAAATGAAGCAAACCAAGGGTGAAGAGTTAGAGGTGGAGTGGGGGGTAGAGAGAAACTGGGATGTTTAAAAAAGAGCTGAAAAAGTGAGCCAACAGAAGCTTAATCAGGACTGCCCTGTCAACTTGGGACAGTTGTAAGGTATGAGAGTGTTGGAAGTTATTTAGGACTGCTTACTTCCTCTCAGCATAACTTTGTGACATGATTGTGGTTATATTCCTGAGTTGGAGGCAGTTTGCATATGGTATGACTCTGCTCAAACCTCACCCATCCCTTCTCTTTTCCCGTTTTTGATTCCTCTGCCAACAGACCTCATCCAGCAGAGCATTTCTGCTCAGATTGCTCCTTTGACTGATTGCTTCAGTGAGCCAGCAGAAGAAGATTCTTTTGGTAGAAGGACATTTCTGCTGCTTATACATAATCCTAGCCTCTCCTATACCTGGCTTATCTTTAGGCTAGAATTTCAGTGCTCATATTTTGGAAATGTGATTTTCTTTGACACCAGAAATCTATACTGTATTTTCTTCTAAAATCTAGACTCAATAGAAAATAATATTTTGGGTTTTTTTTATATATTTTATATAAAAAAATTATTTAATAAATATATACGTGGGGTGTGTGTGTGTGTGTGTATGCAAAGGTATTTATTAAATTCTTCTTAGAAAAACATTCTATATTGAAGATTGCTTAATGACCAAGCAGCAAGTTTTCAACCCATCTTTGAAAAAAAGTTAGGTGACCTTGGACCTGAATACTTTGCTGTGAGATAGACTTATGAAGCCAAATATTATATTCATGTTGACATCTGAAGGTTTGCTATTTTAATAATAATTGCCTTTGCTTCTAGACTATCTTCTTCTAAACTAGCATTCTTGGATTTCCTGTATAATAATTTATCAAATTTTAGTTATGAATTCAACAGAGCACAGAAAGTCAGTTTCCATGGCATTAGAGAAGCTACTGCTTGTTAAGTAAAAAAGAATTATTTTTAAAATCTACCACTGGTGCTAGGACTTTTTCTTTAGTTTCTCATTGTGCAGGCTAGCTTTATTAGAACAGCTGCTTTTTGTGTGATGTAGTATAAAAGAATGTTAGCATGCTACTCAATGGTGTTTTTCAGATCACATTGGTTTTTATTTATTAATTTTGGAGATACTTTCTGGTATGCTAAAACTCTGTCAGTCAATTATCAGTCAAACCTTTTTTGGCAGGCATATGTGTCTATTGACAAAGCCCTTTCTCATATTTTTATATGAGCAGTGGTGGTATGTTACTGTAGTTGTCTCTGTACATTTCCATGTTATTAACAAAACCAAGGGGTTCTAGAAGAGAAATTATGCCCCCTTTTTTTTGTTTTGTTTTGTTTCTTGTTTTGTTTTAGGAAAATAAAAGGAGCTAATGGGGGACATGGTAAATGTGTATAAAATTAGTCATTGCATGAGATAAGAAGAATTCTGTTTCTCTTATAATACTATAATTTAGGGCAATCCACTGAAGCTTAATGTACAGAGATTCTGGACAGGTAAAAGATAATACAGTAGCCCCTCTACACTCATGAGAGTTTGGGGCACAGAACCCTTGCAAAAGTAGAAAAACTGCAAATAACTCCCCCCTCCATGGTTCCCTTCCCATTCCCCTCTGGAGCTTCCCCCTTCCATTCCCTTGCCTCTGGCCCTGGAATTGGGGGAGGTGAGAAACAAAACAACATAAAAGGCTTACTGGTACCTATCTTATCAGATCGATAAGAGGGGAGTTATGGAGTTCTAATTACTTCCACTGGCCATCTTGAGAAAAGAACACCTGACCAATAAGCAGCCAATACACAGCAGAATGTGCAATTACATGGTAGAGAAATCACACTTTCAGCAGTGAGAGGGGGCTTTGCTTACTGAAAAGGAAAAGAAATGTCCATTTTAAACACAAGCCTGGCAAGCCAGGGGTGAGGAATGCAAGGATGGGAGAAGGAAAATGAGGGGATGCAAGCACATGAGTCATGAATAATCAAATTCAAGAAGGTCAAACCTGCAAATGTGGAGGGAGGACTACATCTTCAACCGGTGCATAACTGAAGTATGGAACACACTGCTACACGATGTAGCAATGAATGTCAACTTAATAGTTTTAAAAGGGAACTGAAAAAAATAATCTAAACTCTGGTATCCATTAAGAAATAAGTCAGATAAAATGTATGGGTGTTCCAGTGTGTATCCCCCAGATTGCGCCTAAAGGAAACTGGGACAAATCAGGATTGAGACAAATCATTTGCAGGAATTTCAAGGAAACCTAAAAGAGTTTTTTTTAAAAAAAAAAAAATCAAGGTCAACAGAAACAAAGGGTGTAACAAAGGAGACAACATTCTGTGAAATGTTGACTGGTTAGGCTCAAAGTTATTAGGGCATGAATGAAAATCTGTTCCCAAGACAATGCCGTAATCTCATCATGAGTCTAGTAGAGAGTATTTTTGATGACTTCAGTACTTTCAAAGACTTACAAAACGAACTATTGCCCCTAAGGATTGTTACTTCATGATTGGCATTCTAAGTCTGATCTGTGTGGAGACAGTCATATATAGCATTTATTGTTGCAATAAACTAATGATATAAAATATATTACTGAATTCTCATGAGTCTCAGCTTCAGGAATGCCCTAATAAAACCAGCAGGACACACAAAATGGATTATAAGGAATGTTCATTAATTGTTTGTTGGATTAGTGTCATCCTCCTATTGATTTCACATAAGAAACCCACTGGCTTCTGGCCAGCCTTGCAATCAGATTTAGTATGCAGCTTGATACTGATCTGACACAGAGATCATAGTGCATTTCACAGCTAAAGAGTGCCAGTAGGATGGATAGAATGTATTCAATGACGCTTTTTAAAAAATCTTTTTTCTCTTTCTCTTACCTGAACTATAGGGAAAAGGAATTGGGATTCCATGGATATCATAAGATTCTACTGTATTCCTTAGCAATAAAAGACTGACAATTACTGTGTTATCTTGTAGATCATGTGGGACATGTGTAGTTCAAAAATGTTGTTTCTGTGGCCATCAGCCCCTCAAAACTTTATGCCTATCTCTTTTCTGGTAGAAAAGGGGAGATACGTGGGCTCTCCCTGAAAGACTGGATTTTTGACAATCTTTAGTTTGTTGTTTTGGAGTTTTGATTGTTTGTGTGTGTGACAGAGTGTGTGTTTGCTTTTGTGATTCTGTGTAGCCACTGAAGGTTCCCAGGGGCAGAAAAAATGGCCCCTGATTGCGCTACCATTGCCCACTCCTGCCACAGATGGAAGTGCTTCTATCAGATGTTAAGTATAGTACAAAAAACACTTCAGTAGATGAACGATAGTATGAAAGTCAACTATTTAATGAGAACCCTTTAGTCATAAAGTTTCAAGCACTTTGTATATATCTGGAGCAGGAAGTCTTCAAAATGGCTTTCTTCTGTCTTTCTCTCAGACTTTCAGAGTGTTGTGAATTGAAAGAAGCTGCTTGATGTTATAGCCGAAATAAGAATTACTTGCTGGTTGTGAGCAGGGGAGCTAAGGAAAGGGACATTTGTCATAGTTTCTTCTGAAGGAGTTTGATGTATGCATCTGAAGTGCCCTTCACTGTATGAAACAGGCAGCATTTCACAAAACTTCATTTTTTTCCTCAACCGATTTGCAAGTCATTAATGCAAAGGAAAAATGGGGAGCTTGCACAGCAGACCCAGACTGAAGGGGCCTCTGCTACAGGAACATGTGCAACCTGTTCAGCTCCATCTTGGGGTGAAGAGGCTGGGGGGGAGAAGCCTCCCACAGAAATCAACGAAAGCCTTTCACAAGCCTAGTTAAAGCTCTGGGAGGTGGCATTTGGGAAAGACAGCCACAGTGGAGGAAGAAATGGGTAATCCTGACCACCTTGATTCTTGTGATCTCCTTAAAAGTTCCACACTCACAATCTGTAGCTTTTTTTAAAAAAAAAATTACTTCCCATGGGTTGCATTAGGAGGCTTTCCCTAACAAGCTTAATTGCTTCATGTTGAAGTAAGTGGGTGGATGGATCGGCAGAGTACGTTTGGATGTTCCCCTTCTGCCTTTGGCTCTGCTTACCACCTGCTTGCTTGCTTTCCAGTCAGTGTGGAGTGCATGTACCATATTAAAGACATTTTGCACATACACTTTTTCTGTGCACTTTAAAGTGTTCATTTTATGAGAATTCAGTGAGGCATGCCAGAGAGTCTTATTGCTGCCTCTGGCTTTCCACTCTGCCTAATTGATGCACAGTATTACCTAGTATGAATTGATATATTGCAGTACTTAACTCACCTGATCCTGCAAGTGGTGTAGAGAAGTCGAATTTTCATAAAACTTTGTTTCAAGCGGAAGCTAAGAGGGATCTGAACTTTGTCCAGCCAAGCTTGTATCACAGCAATAAACTGCTCTATCACCACAGTCTTCCACCTTGGTCAACTACTCAATTACTTCTGTATTCTGATTCTAAATATTCCATCCTACTCCTCTAGCAATCTGTTAAGCTAGCTTTAGCCTGTTAAGAAAAAGAAGGTTGAGGCTATGACAATGAAAAGACAGGACTATACCATTAGAAGAAGGCTTGATTCTTATTAATAGCATCACCAAGGAAAGAACTGAGTCAGATTTCATTTTGTTAATGTCTCTGAGTATATCACTCTGACACTTAATATCCTTGTTCCCTGATTTTGGTTCTCATAATGGTGGTTCATGTATGGCCAGTGTATCTCTGTGCATTAACTCTTACCATGTTCTTAGAGAATATAAAACCTGCTTTCTGCTAAACATGCTACCCTAAGAGGTGGGGAATGTTGGGTCCACAATGTCACTGTCTCTTTAGAAGTTGGGGGAATTATAACTCAGAAGAGGCCTGCAAGAGAAGGGTAATGGCAGGATCTTTTCACCTATGTATACAAGTATTAGCTGTAGAGAGGACTCTGGTTAAAGTTAACAGAGTGTTTTATTTGACTTGACAAACACATAAGAAATCAGACACCTTTAAGAACCATACATGGCTATCAGAAAGTGAGGCAAGAAAGGTTGGATAGAGAGAGAATGGGTAGGAAGGATGGTAGTCATCGGTCCTAACAAAGGGGTCCTAGCAGAGTGGCTCAGACAGCATCTGAAGGTAGCATGGAGGAATGGGGCACCACGAATAACGTACTACATCCAATGTATTAGAAAAGGCTGAGGTCAAAGCTATCTGGCTCTCTCACACCATGAAGCGGTGCAATGACAAAGCTGTAATGGCTTTTCCATAAGATTGACAAAAGGGTCCAGAATGAGATGATTGCTTAACTCCAGAGTGACAAAACATTGATGGGACTCATGACAATCTCTTAATGTTCAGTCAGATAGGGTATATAGGGAAGATCTCTGAAGGGTAAGGCCAAGGGATGATGTCTGATTGCTCATCAATCTGTACAGTTTGTCTTCCATTATATTTAAAAATGCCAGGAGCTTGAAGCGGTGAAGACAAACACAAACTCCTCAGCTTTGGGGTTTTCCACATAATCCTATCTGAACTTTCATGATCCCAAACATATCTCTTGCCAGCATAACTCTGAACACATTCTCTGGCCAGTGTGACCCTAATCATATTCTCATTAATAAGTTCAGTTTATAAAAATCACATATGTCATAGGAGAGGTGGTAGGGTATAGTAACAAATATACCACACAGGCAGCCCAAAACATTTTGCTGCTTGACACAAACAACACAATGGCACTTCCTCCTTTTCATGCTAGAGTAAACTGGACTGGCAGTCAAACCTTACTTCAGCACTGGTAATAGGAATGACTACCCTCCACCACATCCTAGAAAATCAAACTTCTGTGCCTGTTTGTGTTTAGAAGAGAGGCTCTGTGGTTAGAGGCTCAGGAGAAATACATTGGGAGCTGACATTGCTATCCCTGCATCTGCTCTTAAGGCAGTTGTCTCGCTTTCCAGTGGTTCTGAATCTACTCACTGGTAGGCAGTTTGCCCTTACCTAATGAATTACACATGAAAAAAAATCTACAAGAAGCCTCTCATTTTCCAACCCCTTTGTCCCATCACCCTAGGAAAGAATTCTTTCTATGTGGTTTACCAAAAAGTTGGTAGAAAAAAATTGAAGGAAAATTGGGGAAATTGTATAAAACTAAAGCTTTATATATATATATATATATATATATATATATATATATATGCATTACTTGATAACTCTGTCCTATAACTTGCTGCTGAACATTAGCAAGTCTCATTTCTGACCTGGGTGGAGGATACAGAGAAGTTTTATTTGCAATTTTATGTTAGTGATAGCCCTTTCACATGTGGAATGGGCTCACACAGTTTTCACATTTATTTCTGTTTCTTGCAGTGGCTTCAGACATGGCTGTTCACATGTCATCTTCCCTTAATTTTTATAGGATTTTCATATAGATCATAATACTTTTTTTCACTACTGCTTTTTCTTTTCTTTCCCACAAAACATTTCTTAAGGAGAAAAGGCATAATACCTGAACAGTGCCTTTTAATTGCTAATACAAGGAGCCTTCCATCTGGTAACTCTCTTATCTGGCCCCACCCCACAGGAGGCAGTTAGCTAAAAGCATAGATAATTGAGTCAAGTTAAATCAGAACCATGAAACTTTTCTGAACATAAAAGTACTTTAATGGTTCACGTAACTATATCCACTCAAGTTCAGCACAGATAGGCAGCTCTTGTAGGCTTTTGAACTCTGTGAACACTGTGTTTTTAAAACTAGGAGGGAAAATATCACTGAAAAATGCACCTAAATAGCCCCCTTTAAAATCAAAAACACTATCTTCTATGACTTATTCTTTGGGAGGTCAATTGGCCAGGACTCTTCAGTTCTGCCTAGAACATTTCACAGTAAGCATCTTCAGTCTTCAAAGGTTCCACAAAAGATACTGTTTCTTAGTGGCTAGGAGCCTAGTCTTTGTCACACACTGATAGTAGTGGATTTCCTAGTGCGAATGGCCGGAGAGGAGGCGGGCCGGGCCCTAAATACTGTGCCCAGCCCCGCCTCCTCCCATCGGCCACCACGATGCGATCTCGTATCGCGAGAGGGCAGCAAAGGCCGCCCCCCCCGCCATCGCAAGGCTCAGCGGTGTGGGGCGAATTGTCACACACTGATAGTAGTGGATTTATGCCCAGATTACTACTTCCTGAGGTTTTTAAGGAGCTATAGAGCCTTTTTAATTGGTCTTTCAGATACTATGCCTCTCTAAGGAAACTGGAAATGTTATTGTGATTCTAAGACTTCTTAATGATTGCCAAGAACATTGACTGGCAGGACCCATTCAGCAAGGTGGCCAAGCAAGGTTTGATTATTGAAATTGTTCCAGTATAGTCCCACTGCTGAACAGGGCTAATCGTACAGGTTATTCATAGAAAAAACTTTTTTACGTATGGTGGTGCTGTGACGTTTTGATTCTTGAACCATGGATTTTGTGAAGCTAATAATAATATCACATTGACTATGTTTCCAGTTTATTTTCACGGTGCACATGTCAATACATGTGCCTCTAAACATGCACAATCTAACCCTGAGGTTTTGGGATTCCTTACATTTAAGTCATTTTTAGCCCTTCTTATCCCTTTGTATGACTGTACAGAAGTACCTAAGGAGTACAGTTAATAGTTAAAACTATCCAAGAAGTCATAAGAACATTCTGGATATTGGTACGCGCGCACGCACGCACACTTCTGGAATATAAACATTTCCCTTAACTGATAGTGAAGCTGCAAAAGCAGTCTGAAGGCTATTAGAAGTTTGTACTTGCCTCACTTGTAAACACTAACCTTCAGTGATGTATGCTTTGAAAAAAATTGCTTGTCAATCTCTTCTTCAGTGCCCTCTCATTCTGTTTCTGCTAGCCAAAGACCTTGCTTTCAGTGCAGGTTTCCCTCCTTCATTTTGTTATAGAACTGTTGTGATACTCCATGATCCCATCCTTGAACCCAATACCACTTTCTGAGGGGCAATCAGTGCATTTCAATTTTTGTGAGATAGATATAGATATAGATAGAAATAAAGTTCCACATCCCGACAACCAGTAATTAGTATGTCACTTGTCTTTCTCCCACAGTTTCCTATGTTTAGTCAGATAAGCACATATATGTTTAATCTAAGTGAATGTTACTGCTGTTTGAAATGACAACCTCTGGCAATATTTTCGTGTATCATAAATCACAGCCAAAACCTTGATTTGACTCAGAGAGACATATTTCTTACAGAGCACAAGAAATCAACCACATGTCATTGTTCTATCCACTAACAGTAATGGTGTTTCTATCAACCCTTGTTGTTCACTCAGAAGTAGAACTCAAGGTTGCCGTTTCACATTTCAGTTCCATTGCAGACTCAGAAAGCTGTGTTTAGATTTACTAAAGATCAACAGTTAAATGTTAGGAACATTTGCTGTGGTATCAGTGTACTATATATCAACTGCTGTTAATAGGAATAATAATTGGTCCAGAGAAATCATCAACCAGGCAGTGGTGGGCCAGCTATCTTTTCACTCCCTGGAATGTGTGTGTGTGTGTGTGTGTGTCACACACACACACACACACACACACGGGCATAGATTGCACATTCATTTGTTCCGATGTTTAAAATCTCAAGTACTGGTCATGCTCTCATTAGAGTCCTTATTGAGGCGGAGGCATATCTAGGGTGGCGCAAGTAAAGTACACTCCCCAGGTGCCAATGTAGGGGGAGGCACAGAAAAGTTCTGGAAGTGGCAGAGGAGGAGGAGGAAGAGGCCCGGGAGGAACAGGAACAACTTCCACACTTGCCCTAGGTACTGTTCATGCTATATACACTTTTGTGTTGAGGTACTGGCTTATGTTGGCGCTATACGTACTTTTACTGTCCTTTTTAATTAGTATTTCTGGTTCATGTTAATCTGTGTTCCACACAGTGCAGTTCTGGCACAAGTTCTTTTTTTCTGTGCATTTCTTGTTAAACTGGTATTATATGTTTATGTAAGTTTTAGAATCACAATTCTGTAGATGGCTTGCAGCCGCATCCTTGATTTTCTAGGTCTTTCTTTATCTCCTTTGTCTACTTTTGTGTTCTTTCTTGCTGCTATTTTGCTTTGGCATCTCATCTTTAAAAAAAAAGAAAAAGAGTAAAATTAATCAGATTTAAAACGGAGCTTCTTCTCTGCCTTCACACCCTTGTCTCTCCATTCTTACTTTTACCATGTGTTACAGTTCTGCCACAAATAAGCTATTCTTTTGCCCAGGGAGATAACCTTGAGGTTATATTTGATTTGTCACTCTCTTTTGATGTTTTTATGTATACTGTAGTGCAATCTTGTCCATTGTAGTTTTAAAGCATCCTTAGAAGTTGTCCTTTTTTCCTACTATGAAAGCTTTATATAAGGCTCTGGTCATTTCTCATCTTGACTGTTGGATGGACTTTTTTCTGGTCTTTCCCTTTTTCATGTTCGCCACTAACATTCTCTTTACATTTTGGGCTGATAATTGTCATTCTGTGCTTCTCATTCACCTCTGTTTCTTTCTCCTTTTGATTTGTCTATAAGGACCAAACAAGAAGTCACATGGAGACCATATTTGGTCTCCATTTATTTCCTCATCCTAACTGTAAAGTAGGATGGAGGGTCTTATTTTTGAGAGCAGAAAATCCATGCAAATGTATAGAGGTGCACTTTCTCTGCCCTGTGTTAACTCCCGATATTCTGTCATCTCAGCCATTTTTGTCTAGGAGATAGATAGTTCTAATTTTCCCTTTTCTCCAGTATTTAACCAGTGTTGGGTGGTAGAAGTGTCCACCTTACCTGATACAAGTTGTTACTATATGATTAGACTACTCTTGTTCTGCTTTTAATGACCATATTTTTGTGTGCATAGTTCATGCCAACTTTTCATTCCTTTTCTCTCTCACTAGTTATACATTGCTAACTGATTGATGTGCATTGATAAAAGTGGGCAACTAAGCACCATTGATCCTAAGCACCATTGTGTCTTTATGCTTCTTGTGTTGTGTTTTACTGGTGTATCATTGGTAGAAATACACTAATTTATATTTATCTTTGTAATGCAAATTTAGAAATAATTACTGTAAAAATGTCATACACTTCACCATAATGGAGAAGACTGTGATATGGAAGTCTGCTATTGAGATGCTCATGGCTGATTGACAATTTCGTGGTGCCTGCTCTCTGTTCTTGTATTTTAAACCAGTCTTGGGCTGAACAGTCCTTCAAACAGAGGACGTCTTAAGAGGACTGGTCTAGTTGTGCAATCACCCTGAATAGAGCATACTTAAGGCATGTTCTTATATCATCTATGTGCATGTTGTGTTGTAAAACTTGACTCACTATCTTAGCCTTTGGTAAAGATGTAAATGAAGAAGACAAATAACTTATCAAGTGTATATGCCTGCATAAGGGTATACTTTGGCTGTCAGAGAGCAAGTGTGGTGTAGCAGCTAGAATGTTGAAAACATGGTGAGAAATAGGGCTTAATCCAGTGTTAGTTCTGTCCAGAACAGACCCACTGAGATAATTAAGGTCCTGTGATTTCCATGAGTATCTTATAGGGCAGTGATATCCTATAGGGCTGTGGAATATTTTGGTCCTCATATGTTCTGGATTTCACCTCCGAGAATCCTTTACCATTCCTATGCATCTAAGAATTGGCATTCAAAATGTGGAAAACTAAAAGTTCAGAACTTCTATACAGTGGATCCTGAGTATCTGTAAATATTACATTTTAGGAGCCCCCACCCCACCCCACCACCACGTGGCTAACAACATGAATGCTTGCATCCCATATTATTAAATGGCATCAGCATGCACACGGATGGTTAAGCTCATCCACGCTCATGTCACCACCATTTTAGGTATAGAATATGATGCCCTGTGATCGCTGGAATTTGCAGATCTGGAAATTACCTATACAGAGGCTCCACTGTAAAAGAAAACTAATGGTGAATTTAGTGCACTTGTTCTAGCCCCTCCCACAGACTTATCACATTACCTCTTCTGTTGTTCTCCCAGCAGAGGGCCATTTGAAAAGTGTTTCTTTTACAAATGAGGTCATTAACAGATGTATGTGTGTGTGTTAATAAAAAGCACACTTTCGAAATGTTCTCCTACCAGAAGAATAACAGAAGAGGAATGGAATCATGTGCTAAGTCCCCAAGTCTCTTTGAAACTCACTAGTTGGCATGTGACTAATGATGATTATATTTCAATTCCTATCATACCTTGGATTTTTTTAAAAAAAGAGTAGGTTAGGAAAAGATACCCCATCTCTGCTTTTCACCTGTGTTCCACCAGTGTTTTAGAGTTTTATGCTTATGAACTATTTTCAGTGACACCTGTTGCTGAAATTTGCTCTTTCACACTAGTCAATTATAGCACTTTCATCCTACTCTAACAGCCATGGAATCCTGGGATTTGTAATTTGGTGAGGCACTAGACATTTTTGGCAGAGAATTCTAAATATTTCATAAAACTACAAATCCCAGGATTCCTTAAGATGGAGCCATGGCAGTTTAGGTGGGATTAAAATGCTATAATTCTGTGTTCTGAAAAGGACCTCAGGGCTGAGACAGAAACATTTTTACTTTCTTACTTTCAGTCAACTGGGACCAACATGATAAAAGGTATAGGAATTTCCATTTATGTGTATACCATTAAACCATGGTTTACTAGTAGGTGCAAATATAGCTTCTATGTGCGTATAAATATGATTTAAGTAACATCTGAATGAAAATATTTATCTCATTGGTAGGCTCCTGTTGCCAGAACTGATATGCAAACTTATTCAAAATACTCTGTTGTCAGCAGCCTGGCTCATGCAGAGGGCCTTCTGTAGCCCTGCTGTTTAAGACTGAGAGATTGAAGCCAAGGTTCTACATGTAGAGAATGTGATTGGCCTTTGAACTATATAGTCTCCCCTCTTCTGCAGTACAGATTTCAGTGCCTGAGAAATCAGCTCAATTCTGAAAGCTCCAAACTCATCTTTTTCTAAGTTAAATATTTGTTTGTTTCCTTCCTAGATATTTCATTGATCACAACATGGAAGACGATAGATATTTCACCATTGATGCAAACACAGGAACCATTAAGACTGCCAAGGTTTTTGACAGAGAAGAAACCCCTTGGTACAACATAACAGTCACTGCTTCTGAAATTGGTAAGTAACAAGCTTCCACAAATTAAAGATTCATATCACACTGATGCACAAAAGGATTACTGAAGAGGAAGGAACAAATCGTGATGATTTTATTTCAGACATCCATGAATTCTATTAGGAATGCTTGGGGAAACTGATTGTTGTGAAATCTGGCACAGACACTTGATCCAGGGCTCTAAGGCCATTTTTGCACTAGACGTTTATAGCGCTGTTATTCCACTTTCAACATCCTATGGAATCCTGGGGTTTGCAGTTTAGGGAGGGGTGGCTGGCCCTTCCTGAAACTGCAAACCCCAGGATCCCATAGAATGTAGAAAGTGGAGTAATAGTGCTATAAAAGTCTAGTGCGGAAATGGCTTAAGACTAGTTCTCAGAATGGAACATAGTTATACATAGTTCACCTTCCTGTCTTCTATGATGTGATTTTTGCATCAAGAACATATACTTTAGAGTACACTATATTTGGAAATCAGGAAACCAAATGTTTAGGCTGCCTCTTGTATGAGAAAGAAGATATTCTAAACGACATTCAAAAAAGGCATACATATGCACATACATTCTTGTGGAGATTTTTAAAAAATCCCTGTGTATTTTTGCAGAGATGGGACAGAATGAAATTTTGAGTGAATCCATATGCAGCTGACTGGAAGTAGATGATCTCACTTCTCTCTAAATTCTACTTGAGACTGTTATTTTGTTTATGATTTAATACATTTGTATCCCTCCTTTCTTCCATTGTGAAATTCAAGATGATATAAGTGAGGTTTCCCCAATAATCTCCCTGGGCCAAGATCTACTGTACCCTGATTTTTATTTTCAGGCTAGGGATGTGGGGAGGGAGACCCTTTGTGCAGGCCAGATTTCCCTGAGAAAAAATCCTTTCTGTACCTCCTGAGGCTGGCAGTGGGACAAAGCACAAATTGCGTTGGGAAACTGCTTCATTTCTGTGATTTACAATGTTTTTCAATGACCAAATATGTCTGAAAGGGTCTATATTTTAAAACTGTATGCTTTCACCAATGGGAAGAATGTATGTGATAGGCATAATACTTAATAGTTTCTGTGCATAAGAAAAAGTGTCCTAACCTAATATGTTATTAAGTTTGCCAGACTGAAGACTAGGGATGGATCCTATATAATTGTTATACAGAAGGGAGAATTTCTAAAGTAAATACCCTAATGATACCACATCCCATCTGATCTTGGAAGTTAAGCAAGATCAGTCTTGATTAGAACTTAGAAGGCAGATGCCAATGAATACCAGGTGCTATAGGCTATATTCAAGAAGAAGGAACCAGCAAAAACAATTCCAAATATCCCTTGCCTTATGCAATTAACGGGGTCTGCATAAATCTACAGGTGATTTGAAAGCACACACACACACACACACTGCTTGTTACTTGATACCATGACAAACAACATCTGCTGAACTTCCCTATTGTACATATTTTATTCTACATAACCATTACAGGGAAAAGATCTATCTCCAGTTTTCACTCTGGCAACCTTATATGCCAGAAATATGAGACCAAAAAAAAAAAAGTTTCTGCATCCCTGCCTCAAACCATGTCCTGGGATGAGAGTGGGAGGCTGGGGACTATGTTACCCCACAAGAGACCTTGGAGGTCTGTACTCCCACTGTAGCCACAAAAAAACAACAACAACAGTTTGGCCTTAGTGTGTCTTCTAGGGCCCATGTTACTCTGTTCTCTGGGGGTCCCAGGAGGGGCACCCAAATAACCAAAACAAAAACACAATTCTGGGGAGAATTAGCTGGAGCACTCACTAAAGCTAGCGAGAAGCAGGGTAACTTAGCAGGGATCTTGCAACCCAGCGTCTACGGGGTCAGGTCAGTCGAGCAGTCAGATAGTTTTATAATAGCAAAAATGATGTTTTATTGAAAGACAACAAACAGTAAAGACACCACAATCACACAGCTAACGGAAGAATTGGAAATAGGGATTTTGGGGGGAAATGGGTGATACGACACCTTTCTCATAATCCTGAAGAAACTTGAAGATAGAATTTGTTGGGGTGCAGGGAAGAAAGCTCAGTGCAGTTCGCTGAGGGGAGCTCACCAGACAAAGTGGCAGCAAGGCAGGATGGAAGTCCGGAGTGATCCGAGGTGCTCTCAGAATCAGGGGAGGTTATATAGGGTGAATTGTGACTGCAGGCCATGCCTTACTCAGTGAAAACAATGCGAGTTTGGAGCGGGACAGAGCTTTGGAAAAGGTCAAGTTTAACATGATTGGCTTAGCGCTGAATCAGCAATAATGTAGCCAGTATGCAAATGCAAGATGCTTAGCTCAGCTTTGTAAGACTATCGGCTCAGAGCCAGGCATCTTTGTTAGTGTCGCGCTTAAGCAAAAGGGTGTTTGCAGGAGAGGTCCCTGAAGCAACGGATTGACTCTGTTCTGCCTGCCTAGGTGGAGAATGGAATGTCCAACAATTACCGGCCACGCCTGTTTACGTGCTTGTCCGGAGGCCTCGCAAACACATGGAGCGGGGTGGCAGAGGAAGGCCGAATGGTTTGATATCAAAAATGATATCGAGTACTATCACCGGGTAGGCCTGGGCCGAAGTAACACCCAGGAAAGTCATTTTTTTAGTAACAGGAAGTGATTAGAAGCCACTTCATTTTTACTTCCTGATTTAGAAGAAGGCCTTTCCAGGACCTAAAATGACCCATGGGGGAAGATGCAAGGACATTGCAAAAATATTCCACTAAAAGGTACTTGGGGACATTTTGGAGGGAAAAGGTTTATTTTTAACCCCTGGAATGTCTTAGCTTTGTAGCTCTGGCCTTTGCTGGTTTGAAAAGCCTGAATAGTATGGCAAAACTGCTATGTCTTTCTGTGTGCATGCATACATACCTGCATTTAATTCCTGTATTTCTGTTAGTATTTCCCTGAATTATACTGTCTTCTCTTTATTGCAACTGTAGAATTGTCTTTATGAGGCTAAAGCCAAACCACTGTAAGTTACTGAAATTGAATCCTTACATAAGGAACTTGAAGAAGGAAATAAATGAACTGTGACGTAGAAAGCTCTCTAATAAACTTTTTTATAAATCTTATCTGGGAATAAATTTGATATGGTGAGATGGTGACACTATCAGTTGAGAACCTAGTGATGTCATATTCAAACACATTTGTAGTTTTGAATTAGACAGATTCTTCATTCTTACCATCTGTGTGGCAAGGAGATAGACCAAGATCATCTCCTGGAATTAGCCATATTTCTTACGCAAACAAATCAAAATGAAACAAACAAAATTATCAACCATCTATTAATGTAGATGGTTGATAATTTTGTTTAGTTCATTTTGGCTTGTTTGGGTAAGAAATTATCAAAGTTAGCAAATTCCTTTATAAGCATACTTCATAAACATCCTTGATGATCAGATAATGAAAATATGATGGACAGTAATAAGAACTACCATTGCAATAGCACTCTTGTGATACTCATGCACACTGTCTTAGTACAAGTAAAACAATGTTGTCAAGCCAGTTGGTGTGACCGAATCATGAGCTTCCCTAAGGCTACTTAATATGTTCATGAAGTTTAAACTATGAACTAGCTCACAACATAAACTTTTACCCCTCGTACTGCAGCAGCTTAAAGCTATGTATTGGGTTGCCATTAATATAAGGGATATGACATTTAAAAGTAGTCTCACTAAAGTAAAGATTAAAACCCATGTAACTATTTTTGGAGGTCTCTACTAATAACCTATGAAATTAAATGTCAAAAAGCTCCTTAAAATTTTATAAGGCCACTTAGCAATCAGAGTAACAGACAGGGAATAAATTGACTGATATCTGCTCTATTTCAGTCTATAATTAAACAGGCAGCTTAGAGTGTACCTTTTCCTCTCTGTAGTTTATATTCATGTTCAATATGTATACTTTCATTCAATTTACTGCTCTGTGAAATGGACTTGGGAAGACAAGGGAGCAGCCATCTTTTTTCCATTGAATATTATGTCACAGTCATGGTAGGTGATGATTGTCATATGATAACAGTAGGAACAAATGATAACAGTAGGAACAAATACTGGAAAGCACATACCATCCTACCTGTGAGCGTTTACCACCCATTTTAATTAATCCCATAGCTGTTTTTCTTTCCAGGATATCCAAGTGCTTATACCTTATAAAACCTTTATATTTAGTAGTACAGTCCACCCTCTGCATTCACGTTTTTTTTCTTTTGTAGATTTGATTATTCATGAGTTTTTAGCTGCTGCTCATCCTCCTTGTCCCTGCCTCTTTCTGTCTCCTGTCCTTCCAACAGTGCCAGCCCATCAAGTCCTTTCCCACCTTGCCACCACTATTGCTGAGCCAGAATTTAAACCCCTTCCCAGCCCATCAACCTCCTTCCCAATTACTCTTCCTCCCAGTACTCCTCTCAGTCTCCTGGAGATTGGGAGGAAGGGGAGTGGGGTGAAGGAGTGGATGGTCTTGGGTTTAAAATCTGGTTTAGGTGAAAGGAGATTGAGAATAAGATTGAGAGGAAGAGGAATGGAGTGAAAAGAACCATGGGTTGTGGAGGGGTTTAAAATCTGGCTGAAGCTTGGTGGTGGCAAGATGGGAAAGGGAGTGAGGGGCTGGTGCTTTTGGCAAGACAGTAGATGGGAGAGGAGGAGAGGAACCATAGGAGGGGCTTGAAAAGCTGGCTGAAGCATCATGGTGGCAAAGTGGGAAATGCAGTGGGCAAAAATGAGTCTGTAGTATTCATCTTAGGGGAGGCTTATGATATTTGTGTATTTAACACTTTTGCTAGGGTCTTGTGCTTCTAACCCCCATGAATGCAGAGGGCTCACTGTATTAGTTTTAGTATTATCTGTAACCCATCTTTCTCCATCTTTCTAGAAAAGAACAAGACAGCTAAAAGCATACAGAAAGTGAACATTAAAAGGTCATTAAACTTTTCACAATATTAAACTACACCTACATTTATAACCTACTCTTAAAAAGACAAAATGAAATTTAGAAGATAAAAGCTATTAAAAAACACTCAGTTTAAAACAGTGCAGCACCTTTCTCCCATTCTTTAAAAACTTTCTATTTTCAGTGGGGGCAGCCACTGAAAAGATCCTAATAAAGGTGTATCTCTTAGGCTTTTTCATAATATTAACTCATATCTTTTTATTATTATTATTATTATTATTATTATTATTATTATTATTATTATTATTATTATTATTATTATTAATTTATTTATTTGTATCCCGCCTCTCCATATGGATCGAGGCGGCGAACAACTAACAAATAGCATGTATTTCTATACATGACCCCAACAAGCTGGGTACTCATTTTACCGACCTGCGGAAGGATGGAAGGCAGAGTCAACCTTGGAGCCCGGCAGGATTGAACTCACAACCTTGTGGCTTTCAGTACTGGCATTTAACCACTGCGCCACCAGGGCTCCATCTGGTTTCTGGGGCAGGGGGAGTTCCAATTTAGGAAAATGAGGAAAATCACAGAATTTCTTATTTTCAACAAGAGATGTAGGTTTGGCATATCAAAAACAGCCTCCTCAAAAATGCCAGACTCTGTGGGAATTACCATCTCCTGTGGGAGAGGGAGACAAAGCATGTTTTGCTTTCTCCAAAGGTTTTTGTAATTTGTGCAAAGAAAAAAGAAATATCCATACAGAACTATGATCTTTTCCCTCTGTGAAGCTAAGCACACAGAGTAGGCACAGAAGAATTGTTTGATTGAAGGGTACAAATAACTCATGTGATGCCTCTGATTTTTAAAAGCCCATGCAATGGAAGCAACTATTATAGTTTAACTATGCAATTTCTTCAGTTCTTGCAAAAATCATTTTCAGAGATGCAAAAAACACTCATTCGGACCATATATATATAAACATGCATCACCATCTCATAGGTGATGGGGAAAAATGACAGTTTCTTGTGTTGTATGTGAGAACCAGACAAATGATGAATTATATCCTTCCACCCATTGAGAAGTTGCAGATCAGTGTATTTTCTCTGGAATATAGACCCAAGATATTCTACAAGCATCCCTAGAAGTGGGGATTATGTAGTAAAATATATTTTACCTGTAATGAACAAAGCCATAAAATTGGGGCCTAAACCCTAACTAAAACTTTTAACTCAATGGGATTGACCTATGATTTGGCTCACCCTTAAACGGTTGACTAAACGACTGTGCTCAAATTGGAATTAACCCACAGTGTTTCACCTGATATTGTTATTACTGTAACATGGAGAGACAGACAGACACGCTTAAACATCAGTACATGTGTCTTATTTCTTCTGTAGAAGTACAGTCCTCCCTCCCCATTTGCAGGTTTAACCTTCACAAATTCGATTATTCACAAAGTATGTGCATGCCTTCCTCCCTCATTCTCCTCCTCCCATTCCCTTGCATTTTGCTGGGTGTGGAGAAGGACAGCAAGTGTACCTGGGCAAAAGGCAAGGGAATGGTGGGGGAGGCATTTGTGTGCCATTCTTCTTCCCTCTGGCACTCCCCCCTCCCATTCCCTTGCCTCAGGCCCTGGCACTGAGAAGTATGGCTCACTCACAAGGGCAAAAGGCAAGGGAATGGAAGGGGAAGCCCAAGAGGGGAGTAGCAGGGGGATCTCAGGGGGGAGTTATTTGTACTTTTTCCACTTTTGTTAGGGTTCTGTGCCCCAAACCCTAGTGAAAATGGAGGGGCCACTGTATTGGCATAATACTCTTTCTAGTGATAGTGGGAGTCAGCTTAGGGCAAGAGAATATTGAATCCTGAATATGGAACACCTAGTGGTAAGACTAAGGTAACATTACAATAATGGAGTGGCTTGTTTGAAAGAATTTTTAACTGCATAAAAATAAGGAGAACAAAAATATTTTCTGTACTTTTGAACTGTCCCAATTTGGCTCACGTAATCCTTATTAATCCTCTTCATCCCATGTTTTTCAGCTCCTTTTAAAATGCCCCAGTTTTTCTTTCCTCCTTCTACTTTCTTTCTCAGACCTCAGCCTACTTCAATTGTTGGAAATTGAGCTCAAAGTGCAAAAGTTGATCTCTTGATCTCAACTCAGCAGTTGGGAGAGAAGAGGAGAGGTGGAATCTTCTTGTCCCAGTAGGGTAGGAGTGGGTAACTGCAAACAGGGTAGGGTCCATTTTGCGTTCATGCGCCTGCCTGGTTAGACACAGCAGTGCATTTCCGCACACTCAAAGTAACATGACTTCACTGCCAGCTCCTATGTTGGCTGATTTTCTGATGATATTTTCCCTTTTTTTTCTGTTTTGGGAGGTCCAGGGATTTGTGGATTGTGAAGCAAACTGTTGTCTTCTTAGGCAGTTTTGGGAGATTTGGGGTAATTTGGGGAAAAAACTCCCCAAGTCAGCCCAATATTAAAAGGGGGGATCTGGGTCATTGAGGAGCATCTGAGAGGGCCCACATCCACACTTAGAAGTCCCAAAGCTCTCATGTGGCCTGCAGACTGCACTTTGTCTACCTCTGCAGTAGGCTCAGACAAAAACAAACTAGCTTGTGCGTTCTTCCTTATTGATAACTTTTGCCACCTTAACAACACTCTGATGTTGCTTGGCCACAACCGTCCCAGTGTTCATCTCTATAATGTTGGAAGGCATGTGCTTAGGTATGAATATTTCTGTTTCAGCATTTGCTAGTATAGGAAGAAATCAAATGCCTTCAGAATTGCTTACTTTCTTTTCTTAGACCCCATGTTGCAGGCCAATGTTTTTTGTGCTTACCTGGCCAAAGTACACACTAAGGTAGCAAAACTGGATACTTGTGTGCACATGGCTGAGGGATTAGTTGTGCCTTTAACATTTATAAGATGTGCAGGAAAAGGCTGTATAGGTCTGGATCCCCTTCATCATGAATCCCGTTTCTGTCTGATGTTCACTACTGCCAGATAATGGTGTCTGCTTTGTAGTTAATTTATAAAGAATGCCATTGACAAGTACTGAAATCAGCAAAATGATTTTTATGCATATTTCTCCTCTTGGGATTGAGTTAATAATTTGAATGATGTAAATTTCTCTGGTAAGCTGGCACTTTATGGTTAACCATGGAGATTTCAACCTCTGTGACCTCAATACTCACTGCACACCCTCTTCATACTATGTCTTTCTCCACTATCCTCTCCTCAATACAGCTTACTTTTCAGTTATAATTGAGCCCTAATCATAAACAGGTGTACAGCAAGAGTGAGCTTTAATTAAGATTTACAAGCTTCATTGGGGCTTATGCATGACACTGCATGGCTTGTAGTAGCTATTACAGCTTGGTAGTGAAGGTGGAGGAACCGTTTGATATACTTTTTTTGTCAGAAATAAATCTCAGCAACATCAGTCTTGCATGCTCTCTTCCCATATAGTATTTATGTGATACAGTCACATAAGCAGTATGTTGCAAAAGGCCCATAAAAATGTTTATTTTATTTTGATTGAAAAGGGAGGCCATAAAATCCTGATGTAATGCTGATAAAAAAAGGGCAGTCTTTCTACAGTTCAGTATGCCAGGCTGTATGTGCGTACAGAAGCATGCAGAGAATATAGGGCATTAAATATGGCCAATATTAAGGGATTTTCTGTCTGATTCATTTCGGTGGAAGAAATGCAACCACATTTTTATTGACTTTTTTTTTTTCATTTGAAATCTAGCTTTTATGTTTGGCTGAACTTGTGGGTTGGGTTATGTTTGTTTTTAACATACAATAGTTCATTTATATCTTTACCTTTTCATGTTCCCTTTGTATTAAAATGTAAGATGACAGACACAAAATTGTAAATCAAATTGGGGATTGGACAAGGTGCAAGTGCAGCACTCAGAGCATTGAGGTAGTGTGTTTTTGTCACCTTTTATTTCTCTGAAGACCCACTGCCATATGTTGCACCATCTGCAGCTCTTTTATACCCTCCACTTGGAAACCATTTGTAATCACTATGCAAGTCCATGAATGCAAGGAAGACAAACAGGTGGCTCAGCACAAGGCCATCTCTCTCTGACAATTCAGTTTTGCAGTCTTCAAATAGATTTAAAAAACGAAAGATGTTTAGTGTTTTGATGCCAAAGCAATTAAAAGAATCAACAAAATAGAAGATATTCATAAAGCTGTCAGAGGAAGAGTTGGGTTGTGGTTGTTACCATCAAAATATTTCCTACTGCCTGTCAATCCCACCTGTATCTTTCTCACTTTGACTGAGCAGTTACTTATACAATGTAACTCACTCATGGGTCTTAAAAACACTTGAGTAATGTTAGACACTCGTGTTCACCCAGAGTAATTTGATGCATAGAGGTCATATAATACGTTTTTGCCTCTGCGGTCAAGCAGATGCTTCTTAGAGCATCTTTCCCTGTAAGATGGGTACACACAACACAACAAATCAGGTAGCTGAAAATGGAAATAAACAGTACCTATCTTCTTGCTGAAGTTAGGTTAAAGGAAGGGGAGCATGAAAACCCAAGGCTTTTGCTTATAACCTGCAGATTATGTCCAAAACTAATCAGTGTATAGGGAACAGATTTAGATCTCTGAACCATCTATATACCATTCACAGTTGTCCACTTGCACATTTATTCTTAAAGAATCCTATTTTTACTCCTTTTTAAAAAATAAAAAGTTCATCATTCAGACTTTGAATGATGAAAATGATGATCATCATTCAAAATGATGAAATGACTCACATCATTTTAATCACATAAATGTGTCCTTTTCCTTTAAATGACAGTGATCCTTCCTTAATTTTGGTAGGAAGATTGAGAACGCTAAGGAAGCAGAGACTAGTTGCCCTTTCAGAGAGATGATGGTGTTAAAGTTCGTTGTGTATATAAGGAGAAGACAATAGCCCTACAATGAACTAGGAAGGTCTGTAGTGCTGCTAGTGAAACAGGGATAAGGCTTATTTGCTT
This sequence comes from Ctenosaura bakeri, assembly GCA_948474755.1. Classification (NCBI taxonomy): domain Eukaryota; kingdom Metazoa; phylum Chordata; class Lepidosauria; order Squamata; family Iguanidae; genus Ctenosaura; species Ctenosaura bakeri. The sequence goes on from CAOLHI010002964.1 coordinate 120,681, forward strand.
ACCCTGCCTCCATTTTAACTGAGTCATCATCAATATCATCATCATCACCATAATTGTTGTCAGGAGCACTTAGAACTGTCTAGGCACTGTACAAAACATAGGAAAAGTCAATGAGTTTGCCTGTAGGGATGGAAAAGATATTTGAAAATTTGAATATTTGAAAATATTCAGAAGCTGAATGAAGAACATGTTTTGTAAGTGTTGAAAAAAATGATGGGAAGAATCTTGGGCTGATATTTGCAGTTCTGACCTTAATCTTGGTAAAATCTCCACATTGCACAGAAAACAGCATGTAAAATAACATTTAAATGCAGAAATATTAATGCCCATATAGAAAATACTGTTTCCTGTGCAGAATATGCTATAATTGGGCATTTATTCTACATAAAAATTGCACATAGTTGATTTGTAGCAGTTTCTCCATAGTAATTAATATTTCTTCATTGAAATGTTATTTTCCATGCAAAAGTGGTATTTTGTTACAGAAATGCTGTTTTCCATACAAAACAACCCTGTGCAATTTTTTTCACAAATTCCCAATTGCAGATAGGCTTTGAAAACTATGTGGTTTTGGAAGACTTTCTAACTTTGAGAGCAAGCTCAGTAAAGAGGTACATCTGCACTTGTTTGTAGGCCTACTACTGAATAAATACAGCATGAAAGGGCATATGATAGGAAAGGTGAGATTTAAAAGAATTAGGTACCAGTTCTTATAGTTAAAAGACAGTTGTTCTTCCAAGGACCAGCTACAATAGATACAAAGAACCAAATGGCTACTGCTATGGATCATGGGGAAGCTATTTTGGGGGACAGTATCTTCCACAGTCTCTCCTGCTGGCTGAGAAATTCTGGCAATTGCCATTCAAAAAAGTAGGTTTTGCAAGTTCTTTGCTGAGTTAGGAGAAGCCCAAAGTCAAATGAGTTTAGTCAGAGCAATGAGCCGGCATCTTTCTTTATGTGTGACTGATTCCTGCTCTAAGCTGGCTGCAGAGTTCCAGCCTTTGGGCTCTTATCACTCATCTTGCTCCTTTCCTCCTTTTAATTGCTCCATGGATTGGATACTTGAGACTCAGAGTGATCACTATGGCCCTTTTCGCATTGAGGCTTCTCGCGCGAGGGGGGAGGGCGGCTCGCGTGAGAAGCCTCCTCCGGGAGGCTGCCGCTTCCCCCTCGTTCCTTCCGCAGGCACTTCCTGCTGGCGCGTCCGTCGCGCTAGCACCCCGCCTCTTCCTTCCGCAGGGGCCTGTGCGAGCTGTAGGCACTGCGGAGGGAAGGAAGCGCGACCCGGCCACCTCCCCGACGCTCCGCACAGCAGGTAAGTGCACGTGGGCGCCGGGAGCATTGCACGAGCGCGGGTGATTTTCGCTTCAAAGTGAAAATAAAAAAAACCACGATTGTGCCGCTGCAGCCCCGTGAGCGTGGCGGAAGTGGGAGTGCGTCGTGCAGAGCGACACTCCCACTCCCACTCCCGCGAGGCTCACGGGGCTATTTTGCGAGAGAAAGCCCATGCGAAAAGGTCCTATGTGTACTAGTAGCTATGCTGTTTTGATTCATTGTGGTAAGCATGACCAGACTATTAAAATTTAAGGAACAGACTAACACAGTTGTGAAAAAGCATAGTTTTCATCTTCCCATGTATCTGATAGCCATCCTTAAATTTTTGGAAGCAGCATACTTACTGGTCTTACAAAAGTCTCTCCTGGGCCTCAAACAGCCTAGTGGGAGGCTAAAAACATGGGAAAATTGTTCCTACACCCTCTAGAAGTTGGATTTAATTTGAATATTTTTTAGAAAAAACATGGATACTGATATGGCCTTCCAAGGTCCAGTGTAGAGAATATGCATCACCCAGGCTTAGGTCATTGTCCAACCCACTCTAATATAATAATGTTCACTATAAAAGCACAATCCATTATACCTATAACTTTATCATTCAAGTAGAGACAGCAGACAAGGCTGGACTGTTCTTTTCTGCAACTAGGGGAACTGGTGTGCCTAACTGTGATGAATACTAGGTAGGCTTGTCCATATAACCAGCAAATGAAATGGGAGTTTGAATTGGGTATAGTCCTGACATAGTTAGTGTTACCATGATTACTGTTTTTTACAGATGTTCATGCTAGATCATAGATCAAGTAGACTGTGGGAGAAGTAAGAGTAATGTAAAGAAAAGAAGATAGTGTGGAGGCAGGAAGAACCTTTTCCTGAACTCTGGAACATGCAGAAGAGATGTGAAATGTTGAATAATGTTCTTAAGCTATGTACATGTGCTTGTTCCAGCATGGATGGATTCATGTGGGAGCTTATTCAGGTTGTTGTCAGGCAGCTCTTTCTTGAGTACCACTGCAATAAACTGAGTGATCAATTATGTGTTTCCTTTCATGGAGTTTACCTTGCAGCAGATAGAGAGAATGGATCTTTCCCCCCTCAATATATGTATATATACACAGAGAGAGAGAGAGAAAGAGAGAGAGAGAGAGAGTTGTGAGTTGTAACCAGAAAAGGAGAAAACTAGAATCATACCAAATAGCATGTTTCAGAGCATTAACAAGTACTTTCAAAACTTCATAATTTAGTATATCATGTCTTTCCAAAGACTGATGTGAGGGATTAGAGTCAGAAGCTAATCTGGGCTAGTGCATTTGTATGAAATAAATAGATACTGTATTGCATAAAAGTTAATGTTATGTCTGTCTTCCTTGCCTAAGAAGTGCCCATATGAAGTGAGCTCTTCTATAAATGTTGCAGACCAGAGTTTCTCTTTCTATTGTGAAAAGGACAACATACTTTTCCAGTTCTGAACAATGAGCCATCTTGCCACTAGGCAACCAAAGCTAACTTTACTCAGTAAAAGTTAGTTACAGAGAACAGAAATATTGTTCCTAAAATGAATTAATTTTTTGACAAGTGTGTAACATTAATTTTTAAAAAAGCTCTCTCCAGTCTCTGATCAGAGTAAAAGTTTCTGTTACTTAAAATAAAAGGCAGGGGTACTTTCCATCAACTTATTTATGCATACGCTTGCATTCAGTGCCATACTGAATTATCCCATATTTTCTCTATTTGGCATATATACAGAGGGTTTTTTGTTTTGTTTTGTTTTTTGTAAAAGAAGGAAATACTTTCATCAATGGAGATACAGTTCAGAAACTAAATGAATTGTTTTGTGATAGTACCCTATCCAGGACATTTCTTTCATAAGTGTATTAGGTAGTTTATTTTCCTGAAAAGATGGTAGGCTGCAGAGCAAGGGGTGTACAGAACTTGTGCAAAGAAAAGATCTGAGAGTAACTGAGATACCTGAAGAGAGAAAATGTCAGATTACCACAGGCTTAACTGCCTGAAATGCCAAAGTGTAAGAAAAATGACCATGAAAAAGGTGGTGGCTGCCTGAACACCAAGCTTTGATCTCTTCCTATCTTGGGAAGGAAAAGGGGCTTGAGCAGCTATATGATTCTTTTCAAGACATTCAGAATCCTCAAGGCTGTAGCTATACAGAGAACAAAGGAAGAAAGGGGTGGGTTGTGCTTTTTTTCATTTTAGCTTGTTCAGATTGCTTTTAAAATATATAGGTATTTCTTATTCTACCTTCTGAAGGGGAAGCACAATATCAAGAACTTGCTGAAGAAATCTTATATGCTGTTCACCGGAGGAATTGAAAACAATTCAAAGAAAATGAAGTCACTACAATGGCCCAGCAAGATAGCAACATTTTCAAAGGCAGTCTGAGGCAGGAGCAATGAATTCTAATCAAAACAAAGCAAACCAAAACATGCAAAACAGCAGGCAGCCACTCTCAGCTATGCTTCCTAGATGGAGGCAGGTCCATTTGCCTGTTCACATATCTTATTTTCCAAAGCTGAAATGTATCAGACACAAAAATATGAATAAAATTATGATGTATACCAGCATTCTCAGCAAGCAAGGAATGGTGGGAGCAGTTGTCCATCACCTCTCCATTGCTCCAGGTTGGAGAAGGCTAGCTCAGTGGGGAGAGAATGGCAAAGGGAATAGAAAATCTCTCCTTAGTTGAAGACTTTGTTATACTGTGAAACACATCTGCAGTTTCTGGGTTCTGGCTCCCCTATTCCTTTCAGCAAAGGCAACAGCTTTCTGCATGTTCTACTATTGGATTTCTTGAAGTAAATTGGAATTGGATGGCAGACCACCTTAAGTTTGATGAATACAGAAAAGTGGACTGAATATGGGATAAATAACACTGCATAGACACTATGGAAATTCTCCCCAAAAGAACCACTGGATCTATGACATATATTGTATAGGGACTGGTAGTATAAGTAGGTACTGCACAATCTTTCTCCATGTCTTTAGTACATACCAGTTAAAACTGATTTAATATATTCCTACTCAGAGTTGTTGGACACCCCATTGTCTGCTTCTGCTATAACAATGGCATATAAGTCAGCTCTTATCCAAGAGAGTTTATTTGTGAAATTATTGTTAAAGGCATAGCTGGAAACTGCCAAAGGCTCTAGCATCAGATTCAGGGGAGGAAGATCCCTGAGTTAGATTCCGCAACACCCTGAAGAATTCAGCTGAACATGAATTCGCAGATGTAATACAAGCAGAGAAAAGGGGCTTTCTTTGCAACACATATTGCCATTTCATAGGAACAAAAATGTTCTCTATGTTGTGTCTTGTCAGATATAGGACTAGTTTTCCATCATCTGCACTTTAGTCATTATCCTTCCCAGTTCAGTTCTCTGAGTTATTCTGTGTACCAGGGTTCCCCATTAGTAACAAGTCAGAGAAGACATAAGGGAGTGATTGTCTAAATAAACCTAGTCAAGTCGTGATTCTGTTGACAAAGTTCAATAGGATCATTGATAATACCAGCTTTCTGGAAATCTGAAGGATCGATTAATCTTTAGGGTGAACCATCCTAATAGGTCCATACCATCCCTGCAGGAACAGAAAGTAACTGTGATACTAATTCTGACCAGAAAATGATCTGTCCATGTCAATGCTGAGCTGTTACTGCCTCCACCCTAGAATATGGCTGTATCTGAATAAACAGCCTGAACAAAGCAATACAAAAAAGCAATACAGTGCTGGAAACTAGACTGCTCTGCTTAGACAGGTACATAGTGATAAGATAGGGAGATTGGGGGATCAGGGTGTTGCAAGGTAGAAGGCTATGTCAAACTCATTCTGTAACCTCACAAAATGTTGGTTATGGGTGTCACAGAAGGTAAGGAGCACCCCTTCTGCATTTGGGTACTGGCATGAGATCTGCTACACTGTTTTTCCTTCCAGTGCTCTACTGTGAGCAATGTGTGAGAACTTCTGCCCCTCTACTTTCTCACACTGCTGTAATTCCACTTTATACATTGTGACATGGATGTCCTCTCTCAGGGACTTTTCCTGTAAACCTAGTAATGTCAAAAGGAACAACACTGCAGTAGTTTCCATGCTATGCTGTCTTCAGTGCTGGCAGACTTCCATTGTCAGTTAAAATTAAATAAAAACAGCAAGCCCATTCACACTGCACAATTAAAGTGCTATTATCCCACTTTAACTGCCATAGTTCTGTCCTGTATAAGTCAAAGGTTTGTAGTTGGTAAGGCACAAGAGTTCTCTGACTCTGAATTCTAAAGAATTCTATATATCTCTCCCTAAACTGCCAATCCTAGATTTTTATAGGGAATGGAACCATTGCAGTTAAAGTGGAATAGGAGCACTATAATTGGGTGAAAGAATGGACCCAAAATGTTTCCACCCCTGTCACTACCACCACAAAATAATTATTTGAGAAGATGGGAAACCAAATCCAGGGGTGAACAGGCCAGTTTTTGTTATGTTTTCATCCTTTCAGTATTCCTGAAACAGCAGGTTATCAAGTGATTTTAATGTCTGATACCAGGTAATTAAAGCAAATGAGTTCAACCTTTCATTGTTCAAACTCCATTACAGGATTACAACTCAAATAGATAATGTAAAAATCACTTGCATGCGTAATTGTTACAGCATGTTAATCACCTAAACCTCCTTGCATTTGGCAGTGAATACTGGATGAATGCCTGCACAATGACAATGCTAATGTGACTCTTTTGTTGGTCCTACTTGGTAACTGGTGTGAGGGACAGGGAAGGGAAGAGAGTCCTTTGGTCTGGTGGGTTATTTCAAGGACACCATACACCCAGTGCTGCTGCTTCCTGGGATTTCTCTGTTCTTTCTTTTTGTTCAACTGAACAGTTGTTGTTCTTGCCTCAAAGAGAACAAGAACCAGTGTTCCCTAGGATAATACACAATGACGTTAGAGAAGGCCTTGTTTTCTTCTTCCTCAGCCAGTGTTGACAGGTCTCTAAATGCAGTAGCACAGTAGATTTACCACTTGAAGCTGCAATGGAGGGGTTGCATTTTTTTAGACATTCCCGCCAAGGTCTCCATTATGTAGCTTCTTATGAAGCGCTGAGGTTCTTTTGATTCTGATGGCAAGGAAGTCGTAAGAATAAAAAGAAGAGCCCAAGGAAGTAGAAATGAGTGAACTCTGTTTGCTCCAGAGCTTGGAAAAGTTACCATGGCCATGCTGGCTTGGGGAATTAAGGCACTGTATTTCCCAAAAGAACTCCCCCCCCCAGTTCTATGTTTTGTTTTGTTTTTTTCATGAAAGTTTCATGGAAGTGAACATGCTGGCTGGAGAACTCAGGGATTTGTAATCCAAAAAAGTACCATTTCCGAGCCTGTTGTATATCCATAGGTGAGAATTGAAGCAAGCAACATGCAGATATACCCCATGAGGCGCAGTCTAAGGTCGTAGAGTGCAGTGACACCAGAATTCTGCTAATTATATGAGCTGCTTTTTTTTTTTAACCATGTAAATCAGTGGCTCACATTGGCTTATAGGAGATAAGATTCAAGATTATAGGAGACAGGATTTTAGATTTTGTTCTATTTTACTGCATGGCCAACTCCTGCGTATTTTTCCAGGATTCAGTCAGTGAAGGTTAGAGTAGCAGTAAAATCTATCTCCACACTGGATGGCCTCCACTGACAGGGAGACACCCATGGGAGACATTGACTTTTTCTATGTACATAGATATATCACTTTCTTCAGACATCTCTCTAATATAAGGGTTCTGTTTCACTAGTGAGGAAGAGGTTATTGATTCTTTTCAGCCACTGTCTTTTCCCCTTGAAGTGTGAGAGGAACATCCTAAATAACAGAAAAAGGAAATAGCATTCAGACACTTTACAGGCCACTTAGTCTCTTGTATACAGTTTTTAAAAGGACTACTTATAGGATTACTTAGCTACATACAAAGACTGTATGATACATTTCCTGTCCACAAAAGCAGTACTAGTCTTTTTCAGGTATATCCTTATGAGACAGAGGTAAATATGTGATTTGATCAGACATTAGTGAATTTTCAGTCTGCTGTGTCAGTTTTCAGTTATTGTATTGTGGAAACTACTGGACAGTGAGATGGCAGCATTTCATAATATGATACTAGTAAAAAAAGAAAAATGAGGTAGGAAAAGTTTTGTATGTGCTCATTTTAAAGTTTTCAGTAAATACTCATCTGAATATTGCAGCCTTTTTCATATGCTGTGAATCTAGAAACTTTTAAGAACAAATCATGGGGGTGTACCAAAATGTACTCTGGAGTGATAATGACTGGTTTGATTTCTGTGGTATTTGTTTTACATTATTTTAAGACAACCTCTGGTTCTTGCATCAGCAACACAAGTCTACTTTGGTGCCCTCATCACTATTTTCCTAACTTAAAATGATCCAGACTTTGTGCAATGGTATAGTAAAGCGGGACATATAGTGTGTGTGTGAGAGAGAGAGAGAGAGAGAGAGAGCGCACAATGCTTTCAAGTCACCTGTTGACTTACGGCAATCCCATGAATTTCATAGGGTTTTCTTAGACAAGAAATATTCAGACGTGGTTTTGGTAGTTCCTGCCTCTAAAATGTTCCTTCCTCTCCCATCCAAATACTAACCAACAGTGATGCTGTTTAGCTTTGAAGATCAGAAAGGATCTGGTGCTTTAGGGTATTTAGGCTTGGGGCATGGGGGTTCCTACAAAAATATGGTAGACTATAAGAACCACCAAAAAGTGGAGCCACAATTGCTAAAAATAAGCACCTCTCCCACACAGAGAATTTGGGTGTATCTGTGCCTTCCAAAATGACATTAATGTACATGTACCATGGAAATCAATTAATTAATATGTTCAGGTCTTTGTACCTAAGTTCTTTGTAGTTAGACAATTTATAGGTTTCACTCATTTTGATTCAACACTTTGTTGTATTTTCCTTATTCATGCCCATATTATGGTTTGGACTGAGGCTACTGTAGCAACTGAAATCACAGGAATGATATAAAATATGTTTAAAACAAACAGAGGACTAAAACTGTAAACAGCAATACAATGAAATTAAAACAATATTAAAAAATAAGAAATAATTAACCAAATGCTGAAAGGAAAAATATTTTTATGATGCACCCTGAAGCTAAAACATGAAGAAGAATTTTGATAGGATGGGTGCCACTGCTAAAAGGGTATTGTTCCATCTAGTGGCCTCAAGGCTACCCTCCAATTGTCATGTCATCAGCAGGACTTTCTGACATGATTTGAGTACATATTCTGTCATTCAATATATGACAGTTAAGTGACTTCAATTTTGAGGGGCTGAATCTGTTGGGGGAACATTTCTCATTGGCATACTTGGTGTATGCAATATAATTTATTTTATTTACTAAGAGCTGGCTTGGGTCATCTGCCAGGAAAATAACAGGCTAGAAGTTAATAAATAAATACTGTATTTTTAGCTTACTTTACAGAAATTACTGCCTGCCAAAGCTGCTCATTTCCCCAAGAAACATAGACAGGCCCTGCCACTGTAATTACAAATTAAAATGTCAATGCATACAAGTGAATCTCAGATAGACAAGGTTGTGATGGCGTGAAGGAGGATAATTATAATACATTGTAAACTTGGCCCAATGCTAGTGAATAGCTAAGATTGCTGAAGTCAACTGTCCAAAAGTTAGCAGTGACTCAGCAATCAGAATGTATGCGGGATCTTAAATTTGGCTTCACTTTAAGAGAAGATATATGAAACTGAAGGTAATGTACCAAACCAAACATAGGAAACTCTATATCTTGAAATGAAAAGGGTTAGATCCATTTCCCATAATAAAAGTGTGTGGGGAGAGAGAGATTGGGGGGGATCTTTGTGTGACTTCATACCTGCGCTCAGAGAAGAGATAGGAAGAAGACTTTGATATGGTGAGATATCTGAGGGGAGTTCTGGGCAGGTAGTGTTTCCTTTACTGGTAATCTTGCAGCTGAGAACACCTCTGATTCTCATTGGCATTGGCTTCTTTGAACAATGTATCTGAAAGATCCTTTCAAGCACAAAGGATTATACATCATTAATGAAGTTAGTATCTTTGGAAGGTCAGGGGCATCCAAAGCTCTGGCACTTCACATGGAGTTGACACACATGCAAATACCTGGGTTTTACCTGGATTCCAGGCATGCCAACTAGTGCTTTTTCAACCGTCATTTGTTAAGGATTCCAAACATTTATTCTTTATAAAGTCTCTACTCTTTATCCAAGCAGAGACATGGGACAAAATGTACAGACAATCTTTCAGCAAATGGTTCTGCAGGAAACATATCTAGGAAAAAGCATTTTCTGCACAGGGAATAATGTTTGCCCACATACTTTTTTTCTGTGAAGAAAATGCTGTGCAAATCAACCACGTGCAAATTTTGCACAGAATGAATCCTGAATTGTAAATAGGGGTCAAAAACTCTGCGATTTTTGAAAACTTTCTCATAACTGGAAGCAAATTCCAAAAAATTAATTATTGCTTCTTTCAAGAAGAAAATTTGAGAAGAACATGTCTCTTCAAAAGCAAGCCCCAATGAATTCAATTGGGGTAAGATGTTAAAAATGCTAAGCACTTAACATATCTCAGTCATGGTTTCAGAGTTTTCTTTTTCTTGTGAGGCAGGGGACAAAGAGTTGGAGAGACAGAGAGGAAGGGAGGAGAAGACAGATGATGAATGTAGCTAAGAGAGATGGGGTAGGGGTAGGGAGAAGATGAGAGGAGGAAATAGAGGGATGCAGAGAGAGAAAGAAGTCAAATGCAGCCAGAAGAATTGGGTAAGAGGGAGAAGAAGAAAGCGAGAGAGTAAAGTAAAGTAGAAGACATTTAGCTAGAACCTATGGGCAAAGGAAGGGAGAATGAACATGAGAGGGGAGACTAGGGAATATGGAATAAGATGAGTGCAGGCAGGAGTTTCAGTAGGTGGAAAAAATAATGACAAAGGGGAGAAAGAAGGGAATAAGATGTTTACTCAGAAGTTGTGAGGGAAGAGAACTAGAAGGAGAAATCAAGAATTAAGAAAAGAAAAGACTTGAATGCATAAGCAAAGCTTAAGAAGAAAAACATCTAAACCATACTTTTTACTAAGAATGATCGAACTCACAAATCCCTCAGACCAAGAAGGAAAATTGTATTATGGCTTTGGCTGTTTCAGCTCTTTTGGAAGAATGTGGGAAAAGAACTGTGAATGTTAAGGATAGAAAAGGTAATCAAGCAGCAGTCTCAGGTTAGTGCTGAGACCGCTAGCTTGGTATTTGTACTACATCAGCTGCTCGTTCCCACTCCATCCTTCTGGAAGCTGTTACTTGAGAAGTACTGAGAAGAGGAGAAGGAAGAGGAACACGTAGAGGAAAACTTTTCTTTTTAAGCTAGCACTCTCACCCTGAATTTCTTCCCCTCACTCTAAGGCCTGAAGAATTAAGCAAGGACTTGAGACTCAACGACGGACCTTGAGATCAGGGAATACTCATATGTGTGTATGGTCAGGTGGAATGATGCACTTGACTATACATACAAGCATTCCTTGATCTCCAAGCTAGGTTTTTTGGGTGTCCTGGAGCTTTTTAATTTTTCATGCATCCTCTCAGAAAAAACAAAGTGTAAAGAAGAAAGAATAAGTCCCCTTTGAAAGCATCAGCAGTACATCTGAGCAATATTGTCCTGCACACATATTGAGCTGAAGCTAGATCAATACAAAACAAGTTTTTCTATTTACAATAGAATAAAGAATGTTAAATGCTAAGCTCTCTGATTATTCAGATATAAGTATGTATGTGTCAGGGATTCCAGGCAGGGAACCCTGGAGAAAATGATCAGCCCACTGCAAAGGTGTTGCATCATGCCCCAGCTGTGGGTAATTGCAAGGTTGCATAAGAGACTGGGGTCATGTGCAGAAGGTAAAGGGAGGTGTGCAAACTCTTACCTGATTGGCTGTAGATAGGTTATAGATATGTATATAAGAAAGCAATCCCCAGTCTATATTGTCTGTTGACCAAACCTGGTGTCTGGTGCAAGCCTCTGTTTAGTAAATAATGGAACTTTGCTGCAAGATAAAGTGCCTCCTGTTTTGGAAGGAACTCCTGTGTGTGAGTAGCCTTATTGGAGAACAAGGTCACTGCTGTTGGCTAGCTGTGCTCTGGCTTTTCTGCTGTGTTTTCTGTGGGGCTGAAACTCCTATCATCCCCCGACAGTATGTGCAGAAAGCTTCATGTTTGAAAGTGTCTCAGCACATTACTGGTGATTCCTAAAGCAAGTGTTTTCTGTGTCTGTGCAGTCATGATCAGTGTTTCCCTCCACTAAACCAACCTTCCTGTACAGCCCTTTTAAGAGATAGCCCCCCCCTGTTCCTTAGATCTTGGAAAATGACTTTAAAATGCAAAACTTTTAAAAAGCAACTCTTTGTGTGTCTCATTGCAAAGCCTGAGGACTTTTGAATGCAGCAGTGGCTGTTGGGGGATGATAGGAGTTTCAGCTCCACAGAAACACAGCAGAAAAGCCAGAGCACAGCTAGCCAACAGCAGCAACCTTGCTCCCCAATAAGGATACTCTCACACAGAGGAGTTTCTTCCAAAACAGGAGGCACTTTATCTTGCAGCAAGGTCCATTATATACAAAACATAGAGTAGACTGACAAGAGGTTGCACCAGGTTTGGTCAACAGACAAATACATACTGGCATTGCTTTCTTATATACATATCTACAACCAATCAGGTAGAGGGTTTACACACCTCCCTCTACCATCTGCACATGACCCCAATTTCTTATGCAACCTTGCAATTACCCACAGCTGGGGCATGATGCAACATCCTTGCAGTGGGCTGATCATTTTCCCAGGGTTCCCTGCCTGGAATCCCTGACAGTGGCTGGGGAAAAAGAGAAGGCCTTCTCAATTTTTGTTTCAGGATTTATGTCAGGAGAAATCTGCTTTGTCCTGGACAACCTGTTTCCTCCATGCCTCCCTTCTGGATGCATCCTTGAAGTTAAAGGTGCAGTGGGAATACTGCCTTAGAAAATCAGAGGTGGTTTTCCAGGGCAGTCTTCCTTGAGTGCCTTTCACTTCAAGGACCTACCAAGAAAGCTGGCACAAGATGGGACAATCAGCTCAGGAAATGGCAGCTTTGAACAGTAAAAGAGACAATTTTCTTTGCCCTCTCTCCACTATGCAATCATCAAATGTGCATGTAATGGACAGTTACACCAGCGTAGTGTACAAACACACTGCACTATATCTTTGCAGTAAGAAGTGATGGCTCACTTGGTTTTTTGGACTTCTAGCTCTCAAAAATTCTGATTAACACAGGCAGTGATAAGAGTCTGTGTGAAGTACATCTGGAGGGCCAAAAGTTCTCTGGCAGAACGGAATCTTCTTTAATGCTATGTCCCTCTAACAGACAAGTTGTTGCAAATAGATGGCCTACCAGCAAAGAGAAGGTACTTAATTCTGCAGTGGGTTCTTTATTTTTTATTTTAAATTGCTGTTTGTTTTTTAACTTTTCCACAGTTGCATCTTCAAGGTGACTTACAAATATTATAATAATTAGATCTAAAATAAAAAAGTATAAAATCCGAAAACAATAGAACAGAGAACAGCAGAATGTGCATCCATTCATCATATTCTTGGGACAATCAAACTGTTTTCAGTTGTCACCTAATGATAATAATGTCAATGCTATAAAAATATCTCTGGGGATCTTATTCCATGATTCATTCCACAAATTAAGCCAATTATACAAGTTAGCAACGATGATTGTGATCAGCATTCATTTAGCAGCTTATGCTTTTGAACGAGGAACATGATGTGCAATTAAACTGACTGCAAACGCAGTAAACTTCAATAATTCAAGCCTAGACTGCTGTGCACAGCTGAACATGAAGTACAGTTGAGGATAAAACACATGCAGTGTGCAACAGTTATTCTTGTCTGTTTCTCAGGATAATTGTACTAAATGTCCAAGGGGAAGTGTGCAAGACAGTCCAATATAATTGTATAATGTATAAGTTGTATAACTGCAACTTAATCATCTTCCATTAAATCTGGAACCCCATATAACAGAATAATATAGCCAGAGAACACAGTGTGTTGTTTCACAGAATCCTCTAGAGAATTCACTGTGGCTGATAATCGTGTTGTTGTGTGTCTTCAAGTTGTTTCCGACTTCAAGTGACCTTAAGGTGAACCTATCATGGGATTTTCTAGTGCTCAGAATCTGTTACACACCCAAAGTCACCCCATGGATTTCCATGGCTGAGTGGGGAATTGGACCCTGGTCTCCAATGTCATTGTCCAACACTCAAAGTCCTATACCATTCTGGGTCTCATGACTCATGACATACTAGACCTGAATGATCATTGAATACTGAAGACATATTCTTGTCTCACCTCAACCAAAATTCTGAGTGCACTCTTGAGATGGAAACAGAAATCAGGGAGGCATCCAAATGAGAAAGTACTGTACTAATAGGTGAGCAGTTAATACTTGCTCTTATAAGGGATTTGAAAAAGTCATGGGACATAAATCTGCTAATCACTGGTAGTCACATGCATACTTTAAGTTCACAATCAGTTTTCTGGGAATCATCAGCAGGAGATGGTTATTACATTTCCTAAAGTATTTGGATGTTCACTGCAGGGAGCAGGATGTCGAGACTAGATGGACCTTTGGTTTTATCCAGATAGCCCAGCAATATACATTGTTGTTACATTCCTATTTTATTTATATCCACATTAACAGACTACCTTCTATGATAAAATAAAATTCATGATAGCTTAATGTATGTTATATATTACAATAAAATTTAAAAATCTTAACAATAGAATAGCAATAATATCTTATTGTCCTTTGTTCTAATTTTAATTCTTTTATTTCCTACTCCTTGTGTAGCATTGACATAATGCTGTAGCATCAAGTGAAACCAGTTCAATCATTCTTGGCTTACAACAGAGAAGCTTGTAATAAATTCTGAAAATTCTCACTCTTGTTCCTCAGTACCTTTTAATAGCCTCTACATTACAAATCTGTAGCTGAACACTGTAGCCTTTGATTTCTGTTTCAAAAATTGAGTAAGACTTAGTAGACCACAGTTTCACAAGGTTGTCATCCCACTGTAGTTCTGTCCTACCCTTTGGAATTTCTGACAAACTGTTATTTTTAATAGACTTCCAATCTTCTACTTTCAGGGCTAGAGCAGTGCTTTGAAGACAAGCTGTGACAGTGTGAATGTCTTCTGAAACTGTTGAATCATTTCATTCTTTTCTGCTTTACAGAAAGTCCTGGCCTCCTGAGCCACGTTCCTGTTGGAATTAAAATTCTTGACGTCAATGACAACCCTCCAGAGCTTGCTGAAGACTATGATGTAGTTGTCTGTGAAAATGCAAAGCCTAACCAGGTAACCTGCTAATCACACTCCACGTGTCATATCTGAGAGCGGTTCAGTTCAAAAAGTGCTTTACTTCAGAGAGAAATGTGTGTTTTATATACAGGGTTTTTAAAGATTCAAACAGCACTTTGAATCCAGGATCCAGAATTAGGGAAACAAAAAGAGAACATCTGGATAGATAGACTCAAAGCCCTAATACCACGTGGCCTCTTCCTGGAAGATTATTCCTAAAAGCATTCATCCACACTGGATTATTCCATCTGCGGTATTCGGTAACTGCCACCTTGCGTACAAGCATATGCTCATTCAGAGCAGCTGAAGAAGACAAAAGCCAGAATGAAAAACAGAGCCACAAAAATACTAAAGCCACTATAAAATAATATCTTTAAAAGCAACATAAAAATGAAATCAACTGTTTAAAAAAATCAGAATTGAAGTCTGCTGAAATCGAAACACTCTAATATCCAGTTTCCCATATTCCTGCAATCAAGGAGGGCCCTGGGAAGAAAACACTGATGTATGGTTTTACAGTTATGGCCATTGCATCAGGGTTTCCTCAGGGCTAACCTGGGGGCTTTAACTCTTCACAGTTCAAGCACTATGATCCCATTTTAACCACCATGTTTCCTTCATATGGAATGCTGCAGTTTTGAATTAAAATAGGAGTATTTAGAATTCTCAGTTGAGTGCCTCACTAAGTGACAAATACTCCAAATTGTCCAGAAATGGTTTGAAAATATGTGTTTCAGGTATCAGGAAACCCTGACAAGGAGAAACCTGAACTGATAAGAATCTTCTGTGCAAAATTTTCACAGGAAGCATAATTTTCTGTGTTAAAAGTATTTCTGCACAGAGATATTTTCTTTATAGAAGATTCTTTTTCTTGTGCAGAAAATGCTTTTCTCTAAACAAAAATGCCACATGCAATTTTCTACTAAGTCCTCAAGCACATCATTTTCTGTGCAGAAAATAATATTTATGCACAGATATATTATTTTTCTGTGCAAAAAAACACCTGTTACTTAAGCAGAAAATGCTGTTTTCTGTGCAAAAAATGCTACATGCAAATTTTGCACAGAATCTGTTCCATATTGTCGATAGTCTTAGAAAACTGTAGAGTTTTTGGAGACTTTCTCAGAACATAAAGAAAATTGTGAAAATTTCTTGTTGCTTCATTTGATAATAAAAAGAGCAAAGAATTACAGCCCTACATTGGTATCATAATATCAAAAAGACTAAATATAAGAGCCAGGACCATGAACTGTACACAGAAGTAGTGATAACAAACAAAGTTATTTTAACAGTTCAGCAGCATCCCCTTAGCTCAGTCCCTGTCGTATACCTTTCTTTTCTGTCTTTACTAATGAAAGTCCAGGTTCACATGGAATAAAATGTATCAGTGATGAGTGATGGCTTCCATGTCAGTGGAGTGGTGAATCCAGGAGTCTTAAAAGAACTATCCAGACTGCTAACCCTATCTCTCAAAAGATTCATCATATTGCTTGGCTTGTTTAAATCTCAGAATGAATCCATCCCTATGATGAAATGGAAGCCACTAGGCACTGCTGAATAACTGTTAGTTCTTGTCATTAAATCCTTCAGACAGAGTTCACAGCAATCAGACCTGGACACATTATGTCTTCTCTGTTTGCATGAAGCTATGTCCTATATGATCCCTAGGCATATCTGTTGACATAGTACACTCTTATAGCCCCCTCAGGATCTTTCTCGTCGATATTTGTGCTGGAGAGCTATTACACAGCAGGTGGAAGAGTGTCCCCCTGTAACTCTCTACCTTAGACTAACCTCCCAAGTTCAAACTATTGAGTGCTAGTCTGTACACTGATTCAGGAACTGGTACCTTGGAGATAGCCCTACAACCTTCAAACAATTTTATTTTATAAACCAAGTACCTCCCTGCTCACATGCATACCTCTAAGATGTTCAAAAATGCAGTGTCAAGTTTCAGATGTCTAGGTATTGTGATTGTGGAATTATGGTTTTGACAGAGAGGTACACATTCTCTATTTCTATGCTGAAAGATTCCTCTTTTTATGAAATTAGCTGTAAGTAGCAGCTTGTTCATGTTTGAGAGGCAGAAGTATGATGCGTTTTAAAATTGTTCTGATACAACTATAGTCCAGATGTAAGTGGTGTATAAATGATGAATTGCATGCAGCAATCTTTTTTTTATGACTCGTAATATGACTAATGAATTCTATTGTAGCAGAGGACATTATTGTTTCTACAGAGATATACCCCTAGCACAGACTTTTAGCCACAGATTCTTCTTTTCATTAGAAGGAATTTACTGATGTACTGTCTGAACTGCTTACTGATGTACTGTCTGAACTGCATTTTTGAGAATTCTTGGAGAACAGGTGAGGTGCAAAAGGACTGAAGAACGGCAGATACTATCTTGTCTTCAAAAAAAAGCGCCAAAAAACGAAATCCATGGATCTACAAACCTATAGCCTGATCTCAGTACCAGGAAAAATATCAGTACAGGAATTTGACTGAACATATCTTGATGACAAAGCAGTGATCAGTAGGAGCCAGCATGGCTTTGTCAAGAACAATCCTGCCAAATGAAACCTAATATCTTATTTTGATCAAGTTACTAGTATAATAGATGGTGGAAATGTTGTAGATGTCATTTATCTGAATTTCTGCAAGGCATTTGATAGAGTCTCTCATAATATTTTGAGTAACAAATTGATGAAATGTGGAATAGATGGAAACACATGTCAGATGGATCTATGGTTGGAAAACTGTGCTCAAAGAGTCATCATAAATGGCTGTGCTTTAAATTAGAAGTCTCAAGTGCAATGCCTCAGGGGTCCCTCTTAGGGCTATTGCTCTTCAACATTTTATCAGTTACTTAGATTTCGAGGTGGAGGGAGTTCTCATCATGTTTGCAGATAACACAAAACTGTGAGGAATAGCTAACACATTGGAAGATAGGAACAGAATTCAAAAGAACGTAGTTAAACTAGAAAATTGGACAGAAAATAGTAAAATCAAATTCAGTAGACAAATGCAAAGTTCTACATATAGGCCACAAAGACCAAATGGTATAGGATGAGGGGTACATGGCTCAGCAGTACTACGTGCAAAAAGCACCTTGGGATTATTGGTAATCATAAATTAACATGACTGTGATACTGCAGCGAAGAAGGTAAATAGTATTTTAGCCTGCCTTAATGGAAGCATAGTTTCCGAGTAAAGGGAAGCAATATCCCACTAAATTCTCCAGTGGTCAGGCCTCATTTAGTGTAGTGCATTCAGTTTGGAGCACTTCATTTTAAAAAGAATATAGATAAGTTAAAGCAGTTTCAGAGATGGACTGCAAACCTGATAAGAGATATGGAGAGCAAAAGATATGAAGAAAGATTGAAGGAGATGGGCATGTCAGCTTGGTGGAGAAACAACTTGGCAAGGGGGTTTGACATGGTTGCACTTTTTAAATTCCTTAAGGGCTGTCACAGATAGGAGGTGGCAGGCCTGTTCTGTGCTGCCTCAGGGTGTAGGACAAAGTCTAATGGTTTGAAGTTGCAGGAAAGTAGATTTTGATTGGAGGAACTTCTTGAGAGTAAGAGTGGTTTGGCAATGGAACCAGTTGCATAGGGAGGTGGTGAGGTCTCCTCTGGGTGTCTGATTTTGAAAAGAGGCTGGACAGCTACCTGCTGGGGATGCTTTAGCTGGAGATCTTGCATTGAGCAGGGCATTGGACTTGATGGCTCATGAGGCCCTTCCAGCTTGTATGATTCTATAACTCTTATGACTTTATCAGATTTGCTGTATAGAAGAGCAAGATGGCTAGTAGTTTTGTGTTTAGAGGCTTTTGTGTGTTTGCTAATGTACAAAATAACCTGTTTTTTTCACAAATATCTTTCAATTGGTGAAAAAAAAACTTTAAAAACCTCAGGAAACTACTGCATGTTGTGCAGGTATGTTGTACTTTTCTTCAAAAAAAATTTGCGCCAAAAAAAAAAAAAAACAGGAGAATTTTCACAGAAAAGTCCTAGCATGAAAAATACAACAGAAAAATGTGCACTTGAAATCTTACCCAGTGGCGGGTGGTGGTGGGATTAGGATGTTCTCATTCTCACAGATGATAACAAAATAATGTTTTCATCTCTAGTAATCATCATGATTATTTCAATGTTTTTACTGTTTTGTTTCTAATTATCTTTGTTAGCCTCTTTGACCACTGTTACTAGTAAAAAGGCAGGACAAAAAAGCAGTATATGAATAAACAATATTTCTCTGACCTGGTCAAGATGCTCTTTCTTATTATGACATGTTGTAGTATTTCTTAAGTAAGATCTCAGTAGTTCTTATGTGGCAGCACACTGTAAATTCAGCTAAATGAAGTAACTTTGCTTCATACTCACTTATTTTGCAATTTCCCTTAGTTCATAATTGCCTGACTTGAAAATGAGCTTCAGTGATTCGGTCTGACAGTTGCCTACATTATAGGACAAGTGTCACAGTCCAAAAAAACTTTAGACTGTAACTAAAAATGATCATCCCCCTTCCCCTAGTGCGCACTGCCCCATCCCTTATTAACCTAGGTTAGCAGCTAAGGCCGTTTCCTCACTGCACTGTTATAGTATTATTATTGCACTTCCAACATCCTATGGATTTCTGACGTTTGTAGTTTACTGAGGCGAAAGAGTTCTCTGGCTGAGAATTCTAAATTCCCCTCCCTAAACTACAAACCCTCAGGATTTCTTAGGATGTTGTAAGTGGAATAATAGCACTATAACAGTGTAGTGCGGAAATGACCTGAGAATACTTCCTTCCCACTCCCCACCTGCCTTCCTCTCCACTGCCATTCCTTTTTAGCTCTACTGTGAAAGCATAAAAAGAAAACCCATGTATTAGTGCAAGGACATGTCTAGTATAACATTTATACAGAGAAAATGTGGCCATTGATTTGCCTGCAGGAAGGCCATCAGTCAGATATGAGTGCTGCTGCACATTCCTCTAACTGATTCTTATAAGCATACTGTGTCAGTGCTTCTGACATATTGCCATCCCAATAAGTAGGCATTGGTAGCTCCATTCTCTAGTTTGCATTTAAAGTCATCCAGATTAGCAACCAGAAGCGCATCTTGTGGTGCTGAATTTCACTGTTCATACTGCTTGAGTGAAGAAGCACCTCCTTTCATCTGTCCTGAATTTCCCACCATTTATCTTCAGCAGATGGCCAAGAGCTATAGTATGATGGGTATACTTTTATAGTATGATGTATACTTTCTCCAAGCAGTATATTATTTTTTTATATAAATTTGAGATCTTCAGAGGAAGTCCAATTGCATGTCCCATCACCTCATTGAGTTAGGCTGATGGATACATGTAACAGGGCTTTTTTAATAGCAGTGCCTCAACTGTGGAACTCCCTATCCAGGGAAATTAGGCTGAATCCATCTTTTTTTAAGCTTTTGGTGGATAGTTAAAACAATGCTGTTCCACATGGCATTCAGTGTTTGCTGTTTTAACTCTTTCAAATCTGGATTCTTGCTTTGGACTGTTTTTAGGAGTTTTTAAAAGTATTTTAATGTGTTCTTTTAAAAACGTTTTGTTTTTTTAAATCTTTGTATTGTTTTAAGTGGTTTTTATTTGTTCCTCATCTCGAAAGTCCTTCTGGCCTGGGAGGAGATACAGAAATATTATAGAGCAATCAATCAATCAGTCAGTCAGTCAGTCCTCCCAACAAACATTCATAACATTCTTTTGTAAGATCTCTCTCTGATGGATCTGGAGTTAGCTGAGTTTATGTTCTATGGTATAAATAATGCTTTGATTTGGAAAAGAAGAAAGTGTGGAGTTTATATTGAAAGCACTGGGTGTATTCATGGTAAATGCAGATTCATACCCTGACATACATACATTTTAAACTGTACTCTAGCAATCTACAAATGTGGATGTTTTATTGTCCTAAATCCTATGTTTTATTTCCCAGCGCTAGAATGATGTCTTACAACAATTTGTCTTCATATTTGTATGGGACAAAATGGTCTGGATAGCTGCTGCTCCTTTGCTTATTCTGCAGTTTGCTCCTGAGTTACAACCAGGGAAAGGACATAAGCCCCAATATGACTATCTTTCTTGATTTAATTGTTTTGCCTGGAAAGTGGAAAACCGCAGTCCCCCATCCCAAGTTCCTTAGAACCAGAATATTAGGTGCTGGGATTATGTTGTATGTGCTTCACTGTTTGCTGCAGGATGCTGCAGCCTGTTTCTCTGATTATATACTAAAATCCACCCGTCCAAAAAAAGTTTCAGTTCTTTTTTCTTTGTCTAGAGTTGCTCAGATATTTGTCCAGATGAAGAATATACATATACCAAATGTCTTTATAAGCAGAATTACAGTAGCCTCTCTGCAGCCCTTTAATCATCTATGTATTGTGAGGAATGGACATGCTCCAAACAATCAGGAGTCATTTCTCATATGGTCTATTGGCTAAGGACCACACACCCAAGCGGTAGGGCTTACAGGAAGAGGCAGGGCTTAAGAAGGAGTGCTTAAGTGATTAGGGATTAGAACAAAAAGAAAAAAAAGTAAACACAGCTGAAAAATGTAATAAAAATACTGAAATGTGCAAACTGTATATTCATTTCATAATGTTATGGTTCCATTCTTTTATCACTCCCCTCAAATTTCTCAGAATCAAAGAACTGTGATTATAATGTAACTATTAATAATCAGAACAATTGCCAAAATTAACTTTAGAGATTACCTATAATTATTTTACATTCTGGGTTTTTTTTAATGAATTTCATTTCTTGCACTTTAAGCTTGTGGGAATCACTAATGCTGGAACAGAGTAGTGTGCCATTGCAAAAGCATGTGAAGTACCCCCCCCCAAGAAAGTATACTCAGTTGGGAGCTCAGGTAGCTTTGATAAATTCAAGTGAAGCTTGCCTCTGGCATTCATTGGCAAACCATAAAGTTAATGTGCTTGCTACCTCTGCAAACCTCTTTGTCTCTCCTTGTCTTTACCTCTCTCTTTTTGCCTCTCCACTCCTTCCTCTGCCTCTCAGGCAAAGTACTCCACTTTTCCCTTCCTGACCTTCTACTTCTCCACCTTCTCATTGGCCTTCCTCTACCACTCCTTCCTCTACTTCGGTCTCCCCTTTCATAATCCTTTACTTCTTTCTCTCTACACTTATCTTTTCCCCATTTGCTTCTTACACTTTCTCCACCTCTCAGCAAACATCCTTAGTGTTTTTCTTCCCTGTCTCCCTCTACCTCACACATACTTTTTTTTGCAAATTTGTCTCTCCTCCCTCCCTTCCTGGCCTCTCCTCGTGTCTGTTCCTGCTTTTTTCAGCTCACTTGCAAACTCTCTGCAAGCTTCTCTTCTTTTCTTTCTCTGTGGTGCTCTCTCACTTTGTCCATTCAATCTATATTTTGTTTTATTGCTCTTATAAATTCATCATAAAACTTATTTTGAAGAAAAATTAAGAAAGGGGATTTTTTTTAAAAAAAGTGCAGTACTCTGGCTGAACTGCAAATTGAAATACGGTCCCTGGTTCCATTGCAATTTCCCACCCTGTTCTATTGACTAACTGATGTGGTGGCAGCAGTATCCAAGGACCATGGAGTGCTGAAGGATTAGCCTTATATTGGAAGCCTTGTCTAGGGCCTTTCCACACCACATTGTTATAGGGCTATTATTCCACTTTCAACATCCTGTAGAATTCTAGGGTTTGTAGTTTACTGGGGCCAAAGAGCTCTCTGACTGAGAATTCTAAATGCTCCTCCCTAAACTGCAAACCCCAGGATTCCATAGGATGTTGAAAGTGGAATAATAGCACTATAACTGTGTAGAGCAGAAATGCCCTTAGAAAGTGGCATAGTTATACGTCAAGTGCAAGAAGTAAAATTAAGGAAGCTAATGCAGAGGAAGACATTGTGTTCAAAATGCACTAAGTTCCATTTATCTTAAAATAAGTTAAACCGACTACTGCCATTCTTGCTACTATTACTGCTGGGACCATCCTTATATAGGAAGCCTTATTTAGAAAGTGACAAAGCTATGTGTCATGTACAGGGGGAAAAATTGAAGAAACTAATGCAGAGGACGACATCTTTTCCAAAATGAACTAAGTTGCATTTATCTTAAACTTAAATT
Source organism: Ctenosaura bakeri (assembly GCA_948474755.1). Lineage (NCBI taxonomy): Eukaryota > Metazoa > Chordata > Lepidosauria > Squamata > Iguanidae > Ctenosaura > Ctenosaura bakeri. Next base: position 143,577 of record CAOLHI010002964.1, read on the forward strand.
AATCCAAACTACTACTGCTGCTGCTGCTGCTGCTACTACTACTACTACTACTACTAGTTTCTCTCCAGCAGGATATTCCATGTATTTAGTGGTCTGCCCCACTGATTATCAGCAGCACACTGCTCTGTTGAAACTTGGCAGTGCATTTATTTTTAATTTATTTATGGAGACAGGGCACAAAAAGGGATTTAGTGGACTGCATGATTCCCATTGCAGATGTATGTATAATAATTTCTTACAGCGGCTTATTAATCAGTCACCCAGTCAGTCAATAAATTCATACCCATTCATGGAGAAGGATAACCTGCTTGCTATGATTCACACATTGGTAGCCCCAGGATTGGATTATTATAATATAATCTGTGCAGGCCTGTGTTTAAGTTCAGAATCCACAGCAAATGCATAGTGGGTAGGTAACTGTCTCAGGTGCTTTACTGTGTGCATATTACCCCCATTGCTTAAAAATCTGTGCTGGCTGCCAATCTGCCACTGAGCAAGGTTGAAGATGTTCTTATTTGTATACAAAGCCCTGTACAATATATTTTCAAGGCTATCTATCTTCCTGGATACTATGATTTTCATAGGTGTCACTATAGTCAAGAGATGGAAAGGATATTCAAAAATATGTGGAAAATGGGGAGGGGTGAAATTTTCTGAGAATATAGAAAGATGCAAAGAATCAAAGATTGACAAGAAGTGTTGCAGTTCAGGACCTATTCTACATAAAATTTATGGGGGGGGGTTTTGCATAGAAAATAGCATTTTCTGTACAGAAAAATATTTCCTTACAGAAATACTATTTTCTGCACAGAAAAAGTTGTAATGTGCTGAAACTAACATATTCTTCACAGGAAACAGATTTTTCTGCATAAAAATCATATTTCTCTAGAGAAATGCTGGTTTCTTTGCGAAAAAAATGTCCAAATTTTGTGCAGAATAAATTCTGAATTGTGAATTTTTCAAAAACTTTCTTGCGGTAGGAAGACAACAGAAAAAATTAGCCATTGCTTCCTTTAAAAGTAATATTTATCAAGAAATACATCTATGCTGTTGTCCCTGCCATAGCCCACAGATTTCATTTGGCAATGATACTGAGGTCCTCTCTGTGATGGTGTCCACCTTGGGGAATTATTTATCCTCTGTGATACATCAGACCTCAATTTCAGCATGTCTTAACTGCTCGTAGAAGATCTTTTTATGTTGGTTTTCCCTTGGTAATGAGCTGTCTGTATCTTTTTCAAATGTATTATGGTATGGTGTAATTGTATAATTGTATTTGTCTTACATTGTTTTGAGTTTTGGTGGTGCTGTAAACTCTTTGGGAATTTCCTCAAATTAGAAGTATAGAAAATATTTAACAAGAGCAACAAGAGCAACAAGTTATACAATCTCTGAGTCATAGCTTTAAAAAAATCCATAAAGAAGACTCACTCCAAGACAGCTATTTTATACTTGAAAGAAATTGCTTTCAAAACAAGCAGAGCAGAAGGTTATCAATTAAGACCAATAAAATGGAGCACCTTAGGAGGAATTAGAAATCCCTAGGAGAATGGATCCATCTCTTCTATTGCTCATCAATATGCTGACAAGAAGTTAAAAATAATATTTGTTTAACCTGTCCTTCCTAGCAGATATTCATGTATATATGTAACTTATAGAAACTTCAGACTGTCTTTGAGTAAAAAAAAATTCCCAACTGTAAAGTTAGGGTGTTGAGTCTGAATTGAGAACCTTTCACATTACACATTATATTAATTAGACTTAGCTACCAAACAATCTCGTGAATGGAAATGATGGCTCTTCCACAGTGTGTGTTATGTCACTTTATGTATACTTAGATGTGTAGCAGAGGTGCTAAGAAACCCTGTTAACAAATTGTGAAGATGTGTAATGGGATACCAGCAAGAGTGTCCTGATATGCATTAGCACTCCCTGCTTGGTATTCTGGTGCAAAAAAAGGAGCATCTGGCCCCTTTTGCTTCAGGACGCCAGCTAGGGAGTGCATATTGACCCAACGTGCATTTTTCCCATTGTACATTGGTCTCCAAGCACACTGCTCACTTTGTTGACTCTCCTACATAGTAATGTAATAGCAGCCATTTACTGGAAATGAAGATTTTTTTATAGAACTGCCCATTTCTAATTCCTGCAGATATAAATCCACTTACAAAAACTTAAATCCCAAACAAGATTCAGGAGGATGTTTCTCTGGGTAGCTTCAACCAAGTAGAATATTATAAAAGAAAGCTGGATTTATAAGACTCTGGCAAAATTTGGATCCAGTTCAAAGTTCATCACATTCATTATTCCATTTTTTTCCCCTCCAGATTATTCATACGATCAGCGCTACTGACAGAGATGACTTTACAAATGGGCAAAGATTTCATTTTTCCCTGGATGATAGTTTTCCTTCTAATCCCAACTTTACACTAAAGGACAATGAAGGTAAATCAAATGTGCTATTCCATAGGCAGGGCTCTCTGGGATGTCTCGTTGAAGATAATGTCTGCTGCTTTCTTTTTTCATAATCTTTTTTGTCACTGGGTAGAAATAATAATCTGTCAGGGCAGATGTGGTTCATAACAAGGACACCATATTCATACCCTTTCTATTGTGAATAATGAATATCCAGGGACTTTTTTTTTTATTAAAAACCCAATAACTTTGTAATATTTTCTTATTAGTTTTCTTACTCATTCTGCATGCTCCTTGAAAGATTTTTTTAGTAGAAGTTCTGGAGCTACAGAGTTTTACTTTAGCTTTTTAATTCAAGAACACTGGCATCATGATATAAAAGATTCTGCAAGTTCTCTTTTCTTTCTGAAATGAAAAAAAGGACAGAATTATGAGGTAGGGGGAGTTGCCCTTGTATCATCTCACCTGCTTTAATAAACCATTAAATTGTAAAAAATGTCATTGACTCACTTGCAATATCAAAGCGTGTTGCACTTTTCAGTAATTTAAGATGATTAAGAAATTCTAGTTTGCATATTGTGTTTTTATTATCAGTATTTGGTTGCTTTCTCCACCAAAGGAAATAACAAATTATGCTGATTTGTGTTTTCTCCATTGGGGAAATAGACAACAAGTGATTGAACTGGTTCCCCATCCCTTTGAAGCCCCTCATCCAACATGCTCCTTATCTTCTTCAGAGTTAGAAGCTAACTGGTTGAAGTCAATTAATTTATCACTTACACTGGAAATTTTCAAATGAAAAAGAATGTTTTTGTTTTTTTCAAAAAAAAAAAAAGAGAACCTAAAGTGATTAGCTTTACCTATGGTATTTTTTATCCCCACTTAGATAAAATAAGCTTCATTTTCAAGTAATATTCTCTAATAGCCTGGAAACGGTTGTGTTAGGGGAGCTGCATAGTTTAAAATGTGTGTGTTTTTTGGTAGAGGACTTGGTTGGTTGTTGCATAGTTGGAACAGAATTCCAAACAGTGAGTTGTGATTATAGAAGTCCAACTTACACTGTTGTAACATATCAAGTTAAGGGGGATTTCAGGATGGCATTAATTGAAAACACCATCTTTTCCATATAAATGGGGATAAAAATAATACTATGAATCCAGCTAAGAAATCATGTATATGCATGTGACCCTAATTCTAAAGTAAGGTAGTTTAGGAAATGCAACTGGTTATAGGAAACTTAATTTTAGTTCACAGGGAGAAAATATGGTTATTTAATCAATTCAAAGAGTAAGATATTTTAAGCCAACATGGAGAAAAACCAGACTGGAAGGGGCAGAATTCTTCACACCTAAACGTCCTGTCTTCTGCATCATAAAGCCTCCTCATCTCTTCCAGAATACTGATTTTTAAAGTTTGGGAGTTTTTCTGGAATCTGCATGGGAATCATTGAGTAAAAGAAAGGGTGGGAATGAGGCAATTTTATTATGAAGAAGGGAGGAAAAAAAGAGAGAAGGGATTTTTGTGGTGTAGAACAGGAGGTTGTTTTTTTTTCTTTTTAAATGTACACAGCTGTTGCCTTCTCTCCAACATAAACTCAGTATTTAAGTCTGCCCTCCATTCTAACATAAATAGAATTGGATTTTGTTTATTTTTAATTTTTTTAGATTATTACTGATGAACCAAATGTAGCTCCTTTCTATTACTTTCCTATCTCTAGGCACCAGAATCTCTGGTGCAAAGTTGTGGGGCATAGAAAGAAAGAGGAAGTCCTATTGATGTCCATTTCAGCAGTGCTGGATGTTGCTAGCTGAGTACAATTTTGGGTATTTCCAGTCCACCTCATTTCATTGGGCATGTTAATATAGGTAGGTTTTGACTATTTCTTGAAAAACAAGACAAACACGGAGCACAAAATCTGAAAGCCACCTCCCTTGTGAAAGTGCAGGAACAGGGGTGAGCATTATAGTTAGAGACAGAGTGTGAGATTTGTCTTTGTATATTTGCTACAGTAGTGTTTGTACTTTTGATTTGCTTCCTTGGGGGAATGCTCCCTGTTCAGACCTTGTAGCTGTTATTTTATAGTCACAGTCATAGTCAATTAGCCTTTTTTTGGGGGGGGGACAGTGGAACTACTTACGAGAGAGTGAAGAAGCATGAGAAACAGGAAGTTGAAAAGGCTCCTCTTTTAGAAGGGTATTGTGAGTGCTGAAACCATAAAGAAGCAAGGAATGGAATGGATTCTGGGGGATTGCCAGGGAATGTAGGATGCAAAAAAAGAGTCTGAAGTTTTTTTCCCATCACAAAAGTAACAGCAGCTACCAACAGTGAAAAGAAGACGAAAAGTGGAGGAAGAAGTTCTTTTCTGGCTCTGAAAAAAAAAAATCTGTGGCAGAAGGAGAAATCACTGTCCTAACTTCTCAATTCACTGGTCCTACTGCTTATGAGATCTATATTCCGAAACAAGAGATTACTTTTATTTTTCATGTCAATAAACTATTTTTGTTCCACCTTTTATTTAAAAGACTTTGAGGTGGTTAACACAAATGAGTTCTGAACAATAATACATTAATATAATACTATGAAAAGAAACAACACACAATTATCTATTGCAGAGTCACAAAGCATCAAATAGTCAGAAAGCACAAATGATTAGTTAAAAGGATTTCTAGCAGTCCAAGAAAGGAAAATGTGGCATTTGTTTTGTTTCATTTTTTAATGTTGCCAAAGTCACTGATGTTATCTGTATAGTATCCTTTGAAAGGATTGTGTCTGCTGTCGTATATTCTTACTGGTCTTGGAAACCAGCTTCAAACTTTATTAAAAAAAAAAAATTCAAAATTCTCTGTAAAGTTCAGAAATATATATATATATATATATATATATATATATATGAAAGGGAAGCCTTGAAAAAAGAATAATGAATGTGAATTGAAAAGACCTGCATCCTGCTCTTTACTGAGGTTTGTAGGTCATGGACTGATCATTGCAAAGACAGTGGATTGGTTCTAGATTTCTGACTGCAGAAAGAGGAAACAACAGCTGACTTTCCTGCCTCTCCTGTCCCCATATCTCCAGTGTACCAGAATTACTCCCTTGTGTGCAAGTGGGAATCTGCTGAGTGGATTGTGAGGTGATAAACAGAAGTGAAGAAGAGAGATTTGCTCCAAACCATGGTCTCTTAACCTAATCTATTTCATTTCATTTAGTGACTTGATGGGGGGAAAACGGAGATATGACAACCCAACGAGGATAAAAGAAAATGGTCAATTCTTGGTTAAGAAAATGCCACAAAAGCAAACCTAAAGATGCTAAAATGTTACATTTATGTTTAATCACAACATCTTTTATAGCCTAAACTAGTCTAAACATTTTAATACGGAGTTGAAGAACAAATTAAAGTTTGCCTAAAGGAAAAACACAAAATAGGATCTTCTCTACCCTCTAGTGTTGGCGTTGAATAGTCATGTATTAAAAGAATCATTTGATTGTGACTAATGCATGAGTGAGTACTCTCCAAAGATCTCCAACATGCACTACCATTGTATTTCTGTTGCCTTGATCTTTCCTAAAGCTTGCCTTCAACATATTTTCCAGCACAGTAACTCAATATAACTAAGTTAATGAGCTGAATTCATCCCTCTGGCAACATAGAAGAGTGATGCAGTAAACTGGATAAACTGTGTGACTCTTTGGGTTCAGAGCTGATACTTTCATGTTGTTGTTGTTGTTGTTGTTGTTGTTGACGACCTTCAGGGAAGAATGTTTGAAAGTCTGCAGTAAAGAACCTGAACTGGAGCTAAGCTCCATAATTCCTGAGACAAGAGTTTCATGACCAAAAAGGTAATAAATGTTCATTCTGATGGCCAGAGAGCCAAGCCAATGAAGATGGACTCTTTAGAAAAAAGTTTGAGCTGCGTGAAACATTCATCTGTATTTGAACAGAGCAAATTCCTTATCTTCATTCAGTACTTCTATGGTCTGTAGTTTTCTTTCTAGCTAGAGCACCAAAAGGTATATTTTCCTAGTAGTGGTGTTTTCCTCCAAGGGTACAATTATACATATATTTAGATGATGCCCAATGATCAAAACATTCTTAAAGAGTGTTAAGGGAAGTATGCTAACAGTTTCAGAGGATAAACTACCATTTTGTATAAAAGAATTTCACTGAGCTCCTATAAAGTGTCTCATTACTAAAGGAAAGATAGAAAGCTTACTGAACACAATTGTTACAGCCAGGCTGATCATATCTAAATGCTGGAGAAAGAAGCAATAGTTGCAATAGATGAATGGTTCAGAATGTTCAAAGATGAGTCTCACTCAATAGGTAACTAAACAACAACATTTACACAGAAGAGGGTCGCCAGCAGTGTACTTGAGAAAATTTCCAGGGTTTGCAGAAGCCCAAAAAATCTTTAGGAAAAAGAAAATGTAAGGTGTCAAAACTCCAAGCATCCCAATGACAGCTGAGGAGCCTATTCAACAGCCACCAAATGCCATTTGGCAGGGGAAGAGAAGATGGGAATGAGAGAGAGATGTGGTATTCTGCAACTAGGCACAATGAATTAGCACAAACTCTGAATCAGAGCACACTATACGTTAATGTTTTGTTACAGATCCCAGTTGCCTTTTAATTTTATTAGAGTCTATCATTTCCCAGCATTCTATTCCATGTATCTGAAATTCTGTAACATTATAGCAGAACCAGTTAAAATGATGAGATGCATGGGACCATGTTGTCCCATACATCTCTGGTTATTTTGTGTGGATAGCATTGGCTTCCAACTTCATATACATAGCAGCTTCTCTTGCATGTTTGTTTCAGTTATATAGACTCCTTGAAGTTTATTCCAGTAAACAGACAAATTTGGGATGGCTGTCTCTTCAACAGACAGCCATCCAGCTTCAACACTGTGGTGAATCTGAAATTTAATCACAGACCAGGAGAAAACTGTCCCCCTTGCCTAAATAAAACATGTGATAAGGGGATGGCCCTTAATAGCTTCTTGGCATTTTGTACCCTGAGTGAAGACAACTTATTAAGCCCATTTTTGTTACTTGACAAGACAGATAGAAGTTGGTCTCATTCTTAATGGCTGCCGTTGGCAGGGAAGGGAACAAATGTAGTCCCTGTTCCAGTGATTTGTTGTTGTTTATGTCAACTCTTACTTATGGCAACCCTGTCACCAGGTTTTCTGGGCAAGATTTATCCAAAGGAGTTTTTTTACTGCCTTCCTCTAAAGCTAACAGAATGGGACTTGCCTATAATTGCCCGGTGCACAGTGGGTTTCCATGGCTGAGCAGTAATCTGGTCTCCTAGAGTTCTAGTCCAACACTCAGACCACTGCATCAGCTGGCTTTCTTTCCAGTGGTATCTCTGTTTTCCTTCTCTTTTCTCCCTTTTATCTCCTTCATTTGAAGACCTTTTTGACATGAAAGCTAAAGCTGACTTTTCATTGGTCAAGGTGCAGATAGATATGTTTCATCTCCCAGCCTACTCTGAGGGTTGTTGCAAGACATATACCTGTCTTCCCAGGCAAACATCACCACCTGTCCTATGAAATGTCATTGTAAGCCACAGGAGAGTATGCCTTGTTGATCTGCAGTGTAGGACAAAGGAAAAAAAAGAGTGGTTTACTTCCAAATCCGAACCAAAGAATATCTTTGACTGATAGATGTCAGCAACATCATTGCCATTTCCATTGTGACACAGACAACTGCAAGAAGGTGTTTGTACTTCCTGTCAGCTAAGGGAAATAGAAATGTCTGGATGCCAGTGAGTATAGCTCTTTCTTTCCCAAAGCTGTCACTAGGAATCCAAGTTTGGGGGTCTTTGGAAATCATGACATTTTTGTTTACTTTAACCCAGTTGCAGGGAGGGGTGTGTGATGCTATATTAATTTTTTAAAAAATAACAGGAAAGGATTCAATATCTTTTGCATCCTTGACTTATGCATACTTATTTTGCCCTACAAATGTCTTTTCCCTACATTTGGCCAGCTTTTCCAAATGCCTTTTTTTTCTTTTTTTAAAGCTCTGGTCTTTCAGGGTCCTTGCACTCATTTTATTGTTACAGTTGCCAACTTCATCTTTGAGATTTTGTTTCATCTTGTCTCAGCCTAGCCTTTTTGGTTGTTTTTGAACATCCTTTCCATTTTTATGCTTTTCATTTCTCTCCCACCCCAGCTATTTTTTTCCTTCTCTGCTTTTATCTGCTCCTTTGTTTCATACCTGCACTCACAGTTCAATTCTCTACTGTTTCCACTTTTGCAGATAATCTTCTCTGCTTAAATTCTTTCATCATTGCTGGACTGCTGCTCATGCCTTCTGTCTGAATTTAAACCCGCTTCTGAACAGGCTCACTTTTTTGCTCTTCCAAAGCACAACTCCCTGTCTTCTCTTTTTCGTTTGCATGGGGTTTTTTGGTTTTTTGGTTTTTTTTCCAAGGCTGCTGTCTGTACTCAACACATTAGATCACTCATTCTTTGTTAGATTTATGTCATATGAGGTGAGGAGGAGGTTATACTTTCCTGATCAGATTTCAAGAGAAATCTTGGCATATCAACCCAGGCAATTTCATAGGAGAAAAAAAGATTACTGGAGCATCTTATCAGGGCTGTTTGTATTCTAAGGACTGTATTTTTATTCATTTTTTGAATAGATTCCCATGATGCAGATCACCAGTGCATCTGCAATACGTTTCTGTGTTTGTTTAAAAAATAAAATGAAACCAAACAGATTTCCAGTTAAGTTACACTATTACAAGAACAGCCCTGCTGAAGCACATTAGAAACCAGGTACTCTAACCTATTTCTTTAGACAGGGATCAATACGTCTCTGTAGAAAACAGCCACTTGTATTCAAAGGGAAAGTATCTGACCTTGATGGATAGGCTATAACAGCCAGATGGCCAGATCCTCCATGTATTTATCCCTCCTCATTTAAAGCATTGCAACCAGGGATGGAAAAAATATTTTGAAATGTTTGAAAAATGGACAATAAAATGTTTTTCAATTGCTGAGAAACCCTCATGAGAGGAACCCTGGACTGATGAGAATCTTTGTAGTTCAGGACTTATTCCAGCATATGGTTGCTTTGTGCAGAAAACAGCATTTTCTGCATAAGAAATAGCATTTTCTTTGTGGAAAATAATATTTCAACCCAGAAATATTAATTTCTGTGGAGAAGATGCTGTTTTCTGCACAGAAAATTTACTACAATTAGATTTATTCTTCATAAAAGTTGCTTATGATTGATTTGCATAGAAAACAGCATTTTCTGCATAGGAAGCAGCATTCTCTGCATTGAAATACTTCTCATGTACTAAATACTTTTTTAAAAAAATGTAATCAGGAGTTTATTCTGCATAAAGTTCACACATTCACACTATGGAAATTCAATTATTTGCATAGCAAACAGCACTTTCTGTACTGAAAACAGCATCTTCTACACAGGAATTTTCCATGCAGAAAATGGTGTTTTCTGTACAAAACGACTATGTGCAAAGTTGCACAGAATAAGTCTAAAATTGTGAATAGCCTTCAAAAGCTGCATGGTTTTCAAAGACCTTCTCACAGTAGAAAGGAAATTTCTGAAGTTACCCACCAGTAGCTTCAGGAAGAAACTTAGTGAAGAATCATATCCATGCTTCTAACCAGATGACTGGCAGTTGCTCATCTGACAATGAAACCTACCATTTATGTGCACTGTGAAGGACTTTCTTTTCCTTTTTTTTTTCCATCTTGAATCTCCAAGCAGAAAGCATCATGGGATGTCTTTAGATTCTAATCTTGTGAGAGAGTAAGCAAAACCTCTCTCAAGGTTTCTTCTTTGGGACTTGTTTAACTCATAAAGCCCATTTCATGGTTCCACTTACTTACTTTTCTAAACTTGAAAAAAAAAACCTCAAACCTATGGCTGCTTTGCAAAGAGGCATCTGTTTGTTACCCCAAGACCATGGTACCCCATGAGGTCCTATATCAGAACCCACAATTAAATGTGAAAATGAGGAATTAACTAACCCAAATTAAGAACTTGGCAAGAGGGGGGATAACTTCAAGATCTTTCCACCTATGTTTATGAAGAACTGCTAAAGAGACCAGTCAGAAAACTTATAGTACAATTTTAAATGTGTTTTATTGGGGGAAGTATACATGCATGCACAAATAGACACACACAAGCAATCACGCAAGGCTAACTTGAAAGAAAGGGAGGAAAATTTATAGAGGGAATAGAAAAGGATTTTTTTGCAGGGGGAAGATATTTACCAAGAGTTGGCATCCAAAGCTGATGCCAAGCAAACCGGCAAAGAGGTCCCCTGAAATTGAAGTGCTGTGTCAAGGATCCAAAATCAGGGTCCCTTTATACCCCAAATGTGCCCTGGAGGTGTGACTTTCTGGTTGGACAACAAAGGATTGCCAGGGTGGACAAAAGAGACAGGATGAATTAATGGTTGTTAATGTCTGAAGGAAATAGTTGATGATTTTTAACATGTGGATGGCAAAAGATTTTGATGGTAGTGTGATCAGAGATCCAGAAAAGGATCATAGGTGTGAGGATAATGCAGTTATGGATTTGTCAGAAATCTTTCTGTTCTTCCTGAACCAGTGCTATCAACCAAGCAAAAGCTCTTTGTTTGAATTTTCCAACAAATGAATGTCAAATCAAGTTGGTAGCCGGTTTTTATGGCTTGGTTTTCCAGAGGATATGCGAACCACACAGGGTTTTTGCTGTTCTCAGGAGATACCTTTTGTTCTCCTTTCAAGAGCCATTAAGTTGAACTCAGCCGTGTTCGGCGCATCTCTGACCTGTTTTTCCAGCCAGTTCCTCTTCCACATGGCCTTATCCAATCATTGTATATGATTTATATTTTATTTTATTAAACAATTAAACATATCTGCCAATTAATATATTTTGCCAGTTATCAGAGCTGTGGAGTTAACATGTCGGTTGCCATTTTCTGCACTTTTCCTGCTCTATAATATTCTTATACACCAATGAAAATGTAGGAGGGAGAATAAAAAGACACACTGTCTCACTGGAGGTGAAAAATGTGGCAGATATTGTTTATGCACCTTTTATATGCGTATTAGCATGTCAAAAAGGATACTATTGAAGGGAGCAGGCAGAAAATGGAAATCTAAATGATCAAGGGACTGAAACAATTTCTTGTGAAGAAGAGTTAGAGTGTTTGAGACCTTTCTCACCCAGGAAAAAAAAAAGTAAGGGGAGCACAATAGAGATATATAAAACTGTGAATTGTGAAGAAAGTAAATGCATAGCTGAATCTTGATAAAATGTCAGGAAAAATGCTGTTGAAATTTGTTAACAACAAGTTATACCCTCTGAGAAGTTACACCTTCTTGTTGTTGTGTACCTTCAAATCATTTTCATCTTCTGGCAATCCTGTCACAGGATTTTCTTGGCAAGATTTGTTCAGAGGTGGTTTGCCATTGCCATCTTCTGAGGTCATGAAAGTGTGACTTGCCCAAGGTCACCCAATGGATTTATATTGCCATGTGGGGATTTGAACCTTCATCTCCTGGACTCCTACTCTAGAATGCAAACCACTACAACCTCTTGGCTCTCTAGACTCTGCTACTAACGATGTAAAAGAAAATAAGGAATCAGAATACATACAGAGAAGGGATTTTATACTTCAGACACTTTCAAAGTTGCTGTAAATCATACGTTAGTAGGAAAAGGTAAAAACAACCTTTATTTCTAATTAAAATTAACTGTTGGATCTAAAGTTAGTCAGAGACTTACTGAAATCAATGGAACTGGGTAATGATGAAGTTAAGACCCATTGATTTTAGTGTGTGACTCTAAATATGACCAAGAGTGAAACTATTACTGGTGAAAATGTTCAAGGGCTGTTAAACCAATGTAGACCACTTGAATCTGTGCTGAATTCAAACCTTCCCAGAAAAGGAATGTTGGAAATTACTAACAATGTTGGAAATGGCTTAACTTGCCCTGACTTTGTGCTGGCATCATGGCTTTGGCCCTGGAGTGAAGGAGGCTTGTATCTGGTAAAACATGGCTTACCCTTAACTTGCCATTCATTAACCCTTTTTTTCCTCTCCTCTGCCAGAATATTTTAGCTGCCACAGCAATCCTCCCAATGATTTCTTGTGTCACTGGATTGCTAAGATCAATCAGACAAAGAAAATTACACTGGTAAAGGGCCATTTGTGCCTGAAGAAAAGGGTTGTGCCTAATTGTCTCTCTCTCTCTCTCTCTCTCTCTCTACACACACACACACACACACACACACACACACACAGATTGGGATCACACTGTACTTCTGGCTCCAGTCCAATATATGTATTATGTTAAATCCATGTCCATGCTAATAGACATTCACTAACACAACAGGACTTCTTCCCATTCTCTTCTTCTCTGCAGCTTTCTACATTGCCTGATAATTTACTCTCCATAGCGTATTTTGAGTATGCTTATGGATGGACAAGTTGCCCCTTCTTAGTTTCCTTGGAAGAATCAGTTTCATCACTGATTCAGTGGTCACTGCAGAGTGTGAAGACTAGAGCTTGATGGAGACCGATAATTTGATCAAACATTCATCAAATTGCTCCAATAATATAAAGAAATGCAGTTTTTTTCTAATGGCCACTCCTCTAGTTTTGTTCACTTGAATTACTTTCCTAAATATTGTACATTTGAAGTCCCTTGGGAGTATGTAAGGAAGTATTTTTTTAAAAAAAAAATCAAATACTTCAGAGAGATATTTAGTACTACATTTGCTAAATAAAATAAGTCATTGGAGGAATAATTAGGCCACTTACATAAAGGTTGTGTGTATGTGTGTATGTATTTTACTGTACTTCTTCCACTGCAATCCCTTGTAACAGTAGTCCTCAGCAAGTGGTAAAGGTAGTCATTTCCTTAATTTAGTACCCATTTTGAATTTTCCCAAATCACAAAAAGCATCTCAAAGAGGGTTTTCTGAGAAAAATGAAGCACTTACATTCCAATTTTCTCCCTTCTTACTCCCATAATACTGCCTAAACAAAACAGCTTGTTTTGAGGTTGGTGAAATGGCCAAGAAGTGATCCTTTATAATACAATTCTAGGTAAGGCACTTAACAGTTTCAAGAACCAGGATTTAAATGAAGCTGTGTTATTGGACTGAAAAATGAAAACTAGGGTCCAATCTTGCCTGCCTACCCATGAGAGGTTTTTCTTTTACATGCAAATGGAGAACACAAAGAAAACTTTGGGGGCCTTTGATCAGAATAATCTCTCCAAATCTTCTAAGCATGCTCAGCTGAGGTAATGTGTACAACTTGAAGGTGAAGCCTGTGATTTTGAATGGAACACAGATGTAGAGGTAATGGGAAATGGAAGTGTCCAGTATTGTTTCTGCCACCATAGCACTCTCACGGTGGAAATAAAATGCTCAGCTCTTTCTTACCCTTGCATTTATAAGCTCTCAAGGCAAACAGATTTTGTGTCTTCCAAGGTATGAAAATTACATGTGACATAGATGTGACATAGATGCACACTCTGTATCTCTGTTATATCCGAAGCAATTCAGAATGCTGACAGTTAAGACTGTCATTTGGTATCCAGCAGTGATTCAATAAAGAGAAAAGCCTAAAGAAAGGTCCCAGGGAGAAATGTTTCAAATCAGATTGCTTCAGGAAGTGAAATCTGTGGAGTCCATTACCAACAGTCCAGTCCCACAATTCCCTGATTGGGAAAATTAGCCAGGGTTGACGTAGGCACTGCTTGTCAGGGTGGCAGGATTTGGCTCCTCTGAGCATGAGCAGAGTGCAAGCTGTGAAGCAAGGCTTCGCCACAGCAGAGGGTCCCAGTGAAGCAGAAAGAATTCCAGAGGCTCATTAAGTAAGACTTGGAGGCTTGATTTATTGCTGTACTTTACGATAAGGCTTAGGAAAAACATACTAGCATTCCAGCAATTAGACAAACAGGAATAACAGAAGATAACAGAGAAAAATCAGGAAGCATCTCCCCTTACAATCAGTATACTGCCAATGGCATGACAGGTCCAGCTAGGGCATCTAACTGGCAGGTGGTCAAGGCAAACACCAGCCTTTTTATGCTACCTTGTCACCCTGGAACAGGTGGGGTGACCCAATCAGTGTTCTGGCGTGTGGCCTTGTCTAATACGCAAGACATAGCCATAACAATCCTGCTGGCCTTGCACCTGGCTGTCTGGCCACACCACCTCTTCCCTCTGCCATCCACTCGTTGGAAAACTTTGCCTGCCCGGCAACAACCTTGACACTGCTTACATGCAGCCGCAACTAATAGTAATAATGCAGACCTGTCTGAAATGATGATAGGCCAGTCCAATGAGAAGGAAGGTTAAAGATGGAAATAGTCATTTCAAAATTTTGACCTTAAAAAATCTTGAGCTGAAATTACATGTTCTACAAACATACACACACCAACAAATTTGCAAAGCAGAATTTTGTGTTCTTGGCTTTTTCATTACCATAGTTCTCAGCCATTTGAAAGTAAGGGGATTGTGAATACAAACATGAAAACGTACATGGTTGCTTTGTTGAAGATACATAAATCACCCTTGTCCGATACACACAGAAGCAAGCATAAATTGCAGGTAAAATTCTTGAGATCTTGCTAAATCATTTATAAAACTGCTCATTTTAGAAAAACTTTTTTTTTTTTGAGGAAAATTATGATTAGCATGAGAAAACAACAGGATCAGTTTTGTTAGTAGTCAATTTACCTGTAACTATCACCCCAGTTGTAAATATGAGCAAATAATGTGTAGTGCTCAATGGTTGCGGTACAAAGCAACTTAGGCTAATATCCAAATAGAAGAATGTCCCACACCCAGTCTATAGCCCAGTCTAGGCTAATCCTGAAAATAGTTATAAGGAAGGGATTCCTTATTGAGTTTTGTTCAACTTTTCACTATAGAACTCTGACACCTAGACAGATACTAAGATTGCCCCCATCCATCATGTGGGATAGCAGGACGTCCACATGTATCCTCAAAATTAAAGAAGAGGAGGGGACATCAGATTAAGTATAGTATTTTTAAGACTACACCTAATAAAGACAGTTTGGTTGTTAATGTGTCAGACTGGGATTCAAGGAGGGATGTAAGTCCTCACTTGTCTGATTCTTATATGCAGTTCCATACAGTGAGAAGATTTTTGTTACTTTCAAAGGATTTGGAATTTGTGAACATGACTTTGCTGGGTAGATTTCATAACTAAACTGTCTTGTTGCATACATTTTTAAACTAAAACAACCCAATGAGTTATTTGTGTCTTTTTGAACTAAATATATAGAGATGGGAAACTATGAATTTAAGTCTCCTCTCACTGAAATACAGTGGTTTATTTCAAGGACATTTTGACAGAACTACCTGGCATGGCTATGATTGGGGGGGGAAATAGAGAGGAGAAGGAAGAGGGGGTGTCTATGCACGTTGCCTAAGCTCTCTGGAGGAAAAGTGGAATATGAATGTAACAACATGCTGATCTCCATTTTACTTCCATAGATAACACAGCCAGCATCCTGACCCGTCGAAGGAGATTTAGCCGGACTACTCAGGACACGTATTACCTCCCCATTGTGATCTCTGATGGGGGGACCCCCTCCCTCAGCAGCAGTGCCGTCCTTGTGATACGGGTATGTGCATGTGAAAGAGATGGCCGCGTGCGGACCTGCCACGCAGAAGCCTTCCTCTCCTCTGCTGGATTGAGCACAGGAGCTTTAATCGCCATCCTGCTGTGTGTCATCATCCTCTTGGGTAAGCTGCTCTCACAATTAAATACTTGTGTCCTTTCCAAAGCTTTGAGATGATCACAGCAGCGTTGCGACTTTTAAATATGATGTCACTCTGAACCAGGAATTGCTTGTGATAGGAGGCAATTAGAAATACAAAGCTTTGATTTTTTTTTTAAAAAAAAGCTTTAGCTAAAATTAATAGGGATGAGAAGCCTTTAAAGCAGATGTCTGAACTACTGGCATCCAGTGGAATTAATTTTGCAGAGGTCAGGGAGTAATTAGCATTGTCGATCTACCCAGGTAATTTGGTAAGATTTCAGGAAACCACCAGCTCAAGTTACATGTCCGGTACTCTTGAGGAAAGTGATAAAAAGAAAATATGAGAATTTTTTTAAAAAGAGATTTCTCTGCCAGAAGCACTATCAGGCCTGTATGAAAGCCATTTGCTAATTATCTCTGTGGGATGAGCTGATAATAGCACAATGCAGAATCGAGAGGAGCAAGGGAGAAAGAGGTGGCAACAAAATGATTCCATTAAATAAATGTCCTTGGAAATGTATTTTATGTACCCAGGCAAATATGCATAGTAACCATTAGCTAATCTCATTTGGATGAGATTCAACTTCTTCATACTGTCCTTATGCATGTCTATGCGACTTTGTGTTTGTGCATGTATATATCCAGAGAAAGCTTGAGAATAATATCCTTTTCAAAGAACAAATGTTGTTGTCAGCAGGATGCAAATTCAGTGAATAAGATCCAAACTCACTCTTGTTTAGCATTTCCCTGAAGCCAACCTGCCTTCCCTTCCTACATTTCCTTTGTGCCATGTTAAAAGGCTCCGGGGGTTTATTTTCTTCACATGGGAAAATTTATGTATATTTTGGTACACGTTTTCTACTGTGTGTGTATTTTACACATTTGTGTTCATTTTTCAAAGGTACACATTTGTAATTGTGTGGACTTACACAGAATTCTAAAAGAAAAAGAAATTTGTGACACTCACGATTTCTTTGCAGTGAAGGGAAACTAAAAGATAGGAGCATGCTTTTGTTAATAGTATTATTAAACATATCAGTTAATGCCAATTTCTTTTTCATCCCTGCTCAGAGTGGGCTCACTGAAATTCATGGGACTTTACTTATTTACTTAATTTAAGTTCCACTGATTTCACTTGCTCTCCTCTAATGAAGACTAAGGCCCTTTCCACACCTTACCTTGTTCCGGCACTGGGGTGTGGGGATTACGTGAGCAGCCTCTGCCGAAAGGCTCTCCCTTCTCTGCTGTTTCAGCTCTGCACAAGCTGCCTGCTCGTGCGAGAGCCTCGCCTCTTCCTTCCACAGTGTAGCCTGGGACCTTCCCAGTCTGCACTGGGGCAGGAAGTACAACCTGCCCGGCTCCAGAGGCTCCACATGCCAGGTAAGTGCGCATGGGGCCCGGGAGCAATGCGCAATCATGCACCATTTTCGGCTTCAAGCAGAAAATGAAAAGGTGCACGATTAGCCCCTGCCTGCCCCTGGAGCATCGCATGATTGTGAGTGCATTCTGCAGATTGCTTCTCACAATTGCACGACACTCCAGGCCCTCTTTTGCTTGGAAAATGCTGTGCGAAAAGGGCCTAAGTCTGGATCCAAACCATTTTCTCAAACTTAATATCATCTTTTGCCAAGTTGTATTTCAACTAGTATGCAAATAATTTAAACTGGATACCTTTATAATTGTGCTTGCTTCCTAGAACTATATGAAAGGATATTCTTAGGAGTATTAATAGCAGCTCAAATATTTCTTCTGAGACATTAAGAAGTGAATACCATCACATAGCAAAAGAATCTAGCAAGTCACCAAAATAGAAAAGATGACAAAGACATCCAAGCTTAGAATAGGAAACAGCTTTGTGACTCTGGCTTCAGATAAAATTGACTGATATTTGTTGCGTGCTGGAATGGGAAGTTCATTTCTTGTCAAATTCTGAAGCATAATTTATTATCCTGTAATTAGATTATGAAAGATTACAAGGAAATGACAGTTCATCTTGCACTTCCTTCCATATCTCAAAGAGGAATCTATACTGAAGTGTTGATAGTATGCAAAGTTATTTCAGTATAATCAATGAATGAAGGAGTGATCAGATGAATCTACTAAAAGACAGGTGATTAATTAATTCAACATTATTTAATCAAAGAGCAGTCTTACTAATATCTTCTCCTGAATTTTCTCATCAGCAATAGTGGTCCTTTTCATCACTCTAAGACGCAGCAAAAAGGAGCCTCTGATCATTTCAGAGGAGGATGTCCGGGAAAACGTTGTCACCTATGATGATGAAGGGGGAGGTGAGGAGGATACTGAAGCTTTTGACATCACCGCTTTGCGGAACCCATCAGCGGCTGAAGAACTGAAGTATCGAAGGGATGTTCGGCCTGAGGTCAAGCCTACGGTCAAGCATCCCACTTCATCCAGCCTTAACAGTATAGACGTTCATGAATTTATTAAACAAAGACTGGCAGAAGCGGACCTTGATCCTAGTGTGCCCCCTTATGATTCTCTACAGACTTATGCATACGAAGGTCAAAGGTCGGAAGCTGGATCTATCAGCTCTTTGGATTCAGTGACTACACATTCTGACCAGGATTATAATTACCTTGGTGACTGGGGACCAGAGTTTAAGAAGCTAGCTGAACTTTATGGAGAAATAGATTCTGAAAGAACAACTTAACTTTTATCATTGCCCAAATAAGGAACATTTTAGTTCCCCAAATAACTTGGAAATGCAAAGAGTGATATCAAAAGAAATATATACATATATCTATGAATACAGTACTCTGAACAACTGAAAAAGCTGTACACAGTTACTGTAGCAACAAGTGCCCTTTTCACATTTGAAACTGGGTTCTTCAATTGGAAGAAAGTCAAATTTTGAAGGAAAAAAACCCATTATGAGATTTAAAAAAATGTCCCTTTGTGTAGATTTTTGATTGTTCAATAAAGTCCATGGTAAGGTATCAGCAATGATACCTTCTGATATATTAAGTAAACCTAGCAATGACCAATATTATTGCAATATCCCTAAACATACCAGAGCTACAGTGAGTCTACCATGGTGCTTACTCATGAGGAGAACTAATTCTGTTTTAATGGTTTTGGAATTAAGTGTCTAGCTCTGCCTATAGGCTTAGGGGTTTACAGTAACCAAGGGAAGGGTCATTTGCTTCTGTTTTAATAACCCGCAGCAGTCTTATTGCTTTCAGAAGCATGTATTGGAACTATCCGAACAGGTGCCATTTTCATGTCTGCCCTAACGCTTACCTGGATTTTAAAAAAAACAAAACCTGACCTCTTTTGGGGAATACAACACTTCACTGGGCCAATCCTAATCTTTCCATGCATGGAGAGGCAATGAAGCAAGTATTTAATTGCTGTTTATTGAAACAAGCACATCTTCCCCACCCTCCTACAACTTTTCACATTTGTTTTTAGTGGTGTCAATATTACTATTTCCATTTAAACCATTATTTTCAGTGCAATCCTATGCATTTCTTTTTAGAAGCAAGATCCATTGAGCTAAATCAGCTTTGTTCCCAAATAAGTGGGTATAGGACTGCAGCACTGGTCTGTTATTTTTAATTTTTTAACACTTTTCCCCCTTTTAATTTAATTTGAACAATACCAAATTTCTTTCTGCCGCAAAGCAGAAGATGATTTTTTTTCTGTGTGTGGGTTTTTTACAATGTCATTATTGTATTGTGAGTTAACCTATGCAACAGCTTGGGTTGTCTGTTCTTCAGAATGGTGAAAATGTAGATACAATGTAACCAAACTTATGCTGTTCTGCATCAAAAACAGTAATGAGATGGTCACTTGATAATGTATAATCATAGACATTTCTATTTGTTCATATGGGAGAGCACAGATAACATGGGACAGCCTTCTCTAGATGTTCTGGACTACAAATCCCATCATGTTTTAATTTGCCATGCTAGCTGGGACTGATGACAACTGTAGTTCAAAACATCCAAAGGACCCCAGGTTATAGCAGATTGGCACAGGGCCATGGGACTACTCTTGGCCCAAAAAAATGGCCTGAAGATGCATGAGGATAAGTCACATTGCTGAAACTAAGTGGGCCTGGGCAAGTCAATGCAGTAGTCTGAAGGGAATCATTGGTAACAAGGCACCCATATCAATGGTGTGCAAAGTGGAGCTATAATTCTATATTTTATTTTTCTGAGAAATTATTGTAAGAACATAGAACTCCTATTCTGTCTTGTAGCAACATCCAGTATTTTTTTTTTTTTTAGGGAGGACATACACTTGTCTTTTGTCAATGTTTTTAAGTTATTTGATAACTGCATATAAGATATGTCTTGTTTTAGTTCATTTGTTGAAAACTGTATGCACATTTCACAGGTTTCTACTGATTCAGGTTTCTACTGATAAAGCAGTTTTGCCCCTCCAAAACATGTCGGATATTTCCATTAAAAACAAGATGAGTTCTATTCAACTATAATCAAGGTTGACAAAGAAAGAGAGAGCTCTTTTGTGTACTCTTTTCATTGCTTTCTCTTACATTAGGGCTTTCCCAACAACTAGACAGGAGACCACCTGAGATCCCCCTTCTCCCTGGTAGATCTTTAATGAAGAAACAGGGCACAAATGTAATATTATGATAATGTGCTGGGTGTGTGAACATGGGAAAGTTATTTTTTGATATCCACTAAACAGAATTCTTGGAAATTGATTCTAGAAAATGTTGAGTTCTACTTCCCAGGTAACTTAAACAGATATCCACCTACAGTACAATGTATATGCTACATCTGTACATATATTCACAGGACAGTTGTTCTTCTAAAGATCATTGGTTAAACTGTAGCCTCTGTATCAGAAAGGGTCCATAATTTTAATAAGAAAATACAGCCAAACAAAGACTATATTCATATTTTATCTTTTTTTTAAGTTACAGTTAATTCATTTACTCCTTTCCCAAATGTTGCATAGCCATATTTGTTGGCATCATTGTATATGGGGATATATATCTGTATGGGACAGAAGTGCTAGTACTAGGCAACCATCAGTTACTTTCTCATTTTTGTAGGTACAGTGAGGCACAAGGGATGATGATTATTATTATTTCATTGATTGTAAGTAAATTCACTTAAGCTTCCAAATTGGGGAAGGGGGATATCCAGCCAGCTTTCCTATTCAGTGGCGAGAACTTGAATTTAGCAAAGGCTATAAATGTGTGATTTTGCTGTCTTTCTTTCTAATGACAAAGATATTATTTTTCAAATAGCTATAAAGTTTTATTGCAGTAGCATTATTCCACTGTTGCTATGTAGAGTTGCCAAAATAGAAATCAAACAGCAGTCCCAAAAGGGCATCTTGGGAAAGGATGCGGTGAGCAGTGTGGTCTACAAAAGAACAATGTCCTAATTGGTCCATTGTATTCTGTCCTTCAAAATGAGGTGTGATGCAAATTTAGGAAGGACAGGGCTGGGTCTCTTCAGCCTAAAACCAATTACTAATCCCAACTAGAATAGACCCACGGAATCAATGGAAAGCTGACTCACCATTCACCAATTATTTCAGTGGGGTCACACTAAGTAGGAGGAGCCAGTAGGATTCAGGACATAGTAGAAGATGCTGGAGGTCAAGATGCAGCAGCAGGATTTTGGAGGACAGACCAATGTGTGCCACATAACCTGTTCTGTTCTTTCTGAACTGCTGCCCTCAGGTGTGTCCCTGTCATTTGCTGGAATGATTCAACTGGCAGTCTTATTGCCTTCTACATAGAATGGGAAAAGTGCCATCTATGTCCTTTCAGACAAGTAGAAGAATGTCTTGGGGCAGTCCCACACTAGATTTCAGGTATTTCTAGACTTTAAATATGATAGTACTAGAACACAAAAATAACTGAAGGACTTCTTCTCATTAAACACAGGGACAGGAACATGTCATTGTTCTATATAAATTAGCATTACATCAGGGGACCTGATCATTCACCTCATCATATTCAAGGTGGGCTACAGTTACACTTTCCATTCTTGCTTACCACAAGTGAATTTCTTTTGCTCTCAATATTTATTGCAGTGTTTCCCAAATTACTGATACCTGAAGCACAGTTGGCTTTTGTTCCGAAATGAATTTGAAGCACACTTCTTGAAGCTGAAAACTGCCAGAAATCACTATTTTCACAGTGTGCACTGTTTACAAATTTCCTGTTCCCAAAAGAACCAACTTTTTAAGTTTCTGCAGGCATCACTCCTTTGGCTTGCCTGCTAATTGGAGGAAGGCATGCCCAAACTTGGGAAAACAACCGGTTAGTGCAGTGGTTTCTAAATGTTGGTTCTCCAGAAGTTTAGGACTTCAGCTCTCAGAATTCCTGACAATTGGACAAGCTGACTGCGGTTTCTGGGAGTTGAAGTCCAAAAAAAGCAAAAGACCAAAGTTTG
This sequence comes from Ctenosaura bakeri, assembly GCA_948474755.1. Classification (NCBI taxonomy): domain Eukaryota; kingdom Metazoa; phylum Chordata; class Lepidosauria; order Squamata; family Iguanidae; genus Ctenosaura; species Ctenosaura bakeri. The sequence continues at coordinate 166,187 of CAOLHI010002964.1, forward strand.
GGAACCACTGGGTTAGTTTGTTACCCATAACAAGTAAACTTTTACAACAAGGACAGAATAAGGTTAAATGTCAAAATAATGTAATGAGTGGAATCATCATTACTGGCTTAATTAACAACAGCTAACAACTTTTTAATAAGTAACAACAACAAATACCCTTTTTAGCCATACAGCAAGAAACAGGAATGGATTATTTTTTTACTAAGTGTTGTTCCAAGCTTAAGAAACATCTAGAGGGCTGAGTCATGCATGAATATGATAGCTTCCAGTCACATCCTATGCAGAACCCCACACTCTGGATTCATGCAATTTGGAGGCAGGAGTGTATAGAGACACAGTGGATGCTCTTCTCTCAGAATTAGTCCCAGGAACCTTTAATTATCTTCATGAAATTACACTAATGCACAAAACATACCAATTGGGCCCCCTCACTTCCCTACTTTGTTTTCTTATTTCTTTCTGCTACTATCAGCACCAAGATATGAGTGGAGTGAGAAAGAGAGATGACAGTAGAGGTTTCCACTGTCACTGTAAAGAGGACTTCTTTTGCTGTGTAGAAAGAGGACCACAAGGCCCTGTAGTACCTGGAATATTCTCACAGAGAGCATAGATCTAGACCCAGAGCATTCTCCTGTGGCACACTAATGTACCCAGTTCACGGTTTGGAAAGGACACATGTACATCAGTAGATGAAGCAGAAGTTGAATGAAGTTTTTAATCTAAAAGTAATGATATACACACGTGAAATGAAACAACCATGTCAGATAAGCCTTGCATAAGTAAACAAAAATATTTTGTGTCTTCTATACACCATTTGAAAGCATTTTTCCCTCCAGAATTCATCCAGGGATAGTTTCTTCTACTAGCCTCCTCTTTTCTTAAAATTTCCATTTTCTTATCATTTGGTGGGCAAACATATAGATACATGTGCTTAAAAAAAAATTGCTGAGGGCAGCTGGTGAAGCAGGCCTCTCTGCTTTCCCCCTTTCTTTCTGTTTTGCTGTGCAGGAAAAAACAGGTGGCAGCTGCTGTTTACATTGCTTGTTGTTGTCGAGCACACACAGGTGCAGTAGGATCAGTTGCAGTATTTATTTGTCGAATCTATTTTTTTTCCTCAGTTCAAGCTTCATTGCCTTGTTTACTACAGACAGCTGCTGCAACCAGTAACAAGTGTCTGTGCCCCCAATCATTTATCAGGTTATACATAATTAAGTACTTAGGTAAGTAACCTCTCCAAGCCCAACCTCATAAATCCTAATGCAAACATCATTCAAGAATTATGGTTATGTAACTGCTTCATATTCACAGTCACTACTTAGTCCCAATTTTGACACTATTGCCACAATTGTAATTTGCTCCCCAACTTACTTTACCAGGTGACAACTGCACAGGGAGAAGGAGGAGTACTATGTTGTTGATGACAGCATATTTGAATAATATTTCCATCAGGTTTTGGGACGCTGGGCCAGAGAAGTTAGTTAACTACTTAATTGTAAGCTGATACAAGATTCTGACCATTTTTTTCTCCAGCCCTCCTTCACTAACCGCCCAATGCCCATGGTGCTTAAACTTTCCTGCTAGTCCGAGGACAATGGGCTTTGTAAAAATGAGCCTCTTTGTCAGAGGCATTGTTAACTGAAGTATGTCTGTACTAGTTCCAAGCCAGGCTTGGAGTCTCCATTCCTGAAGCAGTCCTGAGAGCCCTACTTCTACAAGTGTGTGTGTGTGTGAGAGAGAGAGAGAGAGAGTGCACAAAAAGACACAAATAACCTCCCTGATGCTTCAAATTTTTACTGTCACAGGGCAGCAGCTATCATAATTTAACTAAACAAATTGAGCAATCTGTACACTTTGTACAAAAATTGTTCTTGCAAATGCAAAAATGCTAATCAAAGCCAACAGAAAATACCTTGCTATCTCAGCTGAAGTGGAAAAGTTTAAGTTTCACATGACAGAAAAAGCCAATGCAGATTTGCATTCTGTGTTTGGTGCATCTGAGCATGTGTGTGTACATCTAGGTGTTCATTTGCGATCTGTGTAGTGCTTCATAACTGTGTGTGGGGGGAAACACCCTCACCAAAATACAATTCCTAGAATTATTTGGGAGAAACCATGACAGTTCACATGTTATAAAGCAAGCATAAATATGCAGTGTGTAGCTATGTTTTCTTAATTTTTTGAACATTTGCATTAAAAATTGAGCTCCTCATTTTAAAATCCATATATATAAAGCTATATGTTTGATGCATATGTTAAATCCATACATTCTGGGTTTGCTTACAAAAATGTTGGGGACCCCCATAATAGCTGAAACTTTTCACTGCAGATCTTCTCTTGTAATATTGTTATGGTGGCTATATATTACCTCATTACCAGAGATGCCATGTACTTGAATACGAATTGCTGAGGAACACGATAGGTGGGAAAACAGTACTGCGTTCATATCTTCTTTGGAAACTTCCCATCTGGATGCATCTCTCTGGCCACTATGGGAACAGTGTGCTAGACTAGCCAAGCCTTTGGTCTGACACACCATTCTTATCCATGGGAATATATTCCCATCACTTTCTTTTCAGATCCTGCAAACCCTTTGAGTTGTCTATTGCAACATTTTCACCAAGGATTTATTTTTTGAAAAAACAAACAAACAAACAACTGGGTGAGAGTCTAAAAGTTAGAAACAACAAAAGTAAAAGGGAAACATTTTATATAAGTACCTTAAAAGTGAAAAACTATGATACAGAATAAGACCGTGCTATCCAGTGATTTAGACTCAAGTTGATTGACTCACACTCAAGTTGGTCCTATATTGCTTCAGTGACTCAACTTGGACTTGACTCAGCATTAAATGAGGTACTGACTTGAATCAAGACTTGCATATTTTTAGTGACTGACTTGCTGCCCTTAGTTCAGTAATATAAAACATTCATCCAAGAACTACAATTTTGAACAATGCTTCCATCGCTTTTTGCCTACTTGGTCACATGACAACCTGTTTCAAGCCCAAAGTGTGGGCACATTTCTCAGAGGGGAACAGCAAACAGGTTAAGCAATGGGCTTGAGGCAAACTTGAGGTCTCCTCAGCAGCCTGTCCCCACTGCATGTCAGAGGAGCCTTCTAAAATGTTTTCTAAGAGCAGAAGACAAGACTCACCCCCAGAGTGCAGGGTGCAATTTCTCAGATGTGTTAGGCAATAGACTGGGAGGACGGATCCTTCCTTCTAAAACTTTTGAAGCTTCACTAATGGGTAGTCAGAAGGATCCTATTCCCCACTTTTGAAAAATCCTCCAGCTTTGGAAATGGGAAGTAAGAGTGATCCTATTCCCCACTTCCAAAGCTGCAGATTATTTTGTGCCCATTGGCACAAAAGCCTCCAGCTTCATGAAGGACGAGTAAGAAGGATCCTATTCCCCACTCCCAAAGTGGCAAATGGCAAAATTGCAGATATGGAGGGCAGACTGCTTAAATTTTTAAAACTGACCTTATTTGAGTCTGTCCAGAAATTCTGGAGTATAGGTTGGAGTATAAGGTTGGCTCCCAGACTTAAGACTTGACTTGAAAGTATCTTCAAAAACTTGAGACTTGAAGTAAAAGACTTATATACATCACTGATGATGCTAGCTAGCTAGCTATGTTTGATAGAGCACTGAACAATATGTTGGAAAGTGAAGGACCAAGTAGATACAAAAGATCTGTGGGGCATTGCTATAACAAAAATATGCCATTAACATTTATTATATCTCTTCCCTTCCCATAATACCTTCTGCGTCCCAGATCTTTTGAAAGATGGATTTTCCCCAGGTTCAGGGAACTGCTAGAATGCAGATGCTGCTTTCAGGATCCCATGAACCAAAATTATGTACTCCAGAGCATCAGTTAGGTTGGAGGTTGAATATTGTCTCCTCCTTCTCAACACGTAGGTATGCTTGTGCCCATTCATACACAGTGCTTCAGGTCACATGGTTTATTCTGATAGTGACTTGTGGACCAAGTGATTCAGAAAGCCTACCCTCAAAATACTGGGCAAAATCAACATTCCTCTCCCTGTGTGGTTCAAAACCTGTCCATAGGCTATTTTTTTGAAAACATCTGTATCTTGGTTGTGATGACTAGGTCTGTATACTTGAGTATTACTATAAGCCAGGAGCGGAGGATCTTTTTCAGCCCAAGAGACAAAGTCAAGATTGGAAAAGATCTCAGGCGCCAGATTTCAGTAGGGGATCGGACCAAAACAGAGTAGGTTGGATCTGAAGTAAGTCTATTTGCACATTGTACTACCACAGTACAGTTCTATGTACTGTGTACATTGTACTATCACACAGTACAGTTCTATGTACTGTGTACATTGTACTATCACACAGTACAGTTCTATGTAGGTCTTTTCATGACTAAACCCTATGGTAACAATTTCCAGGTGAGCAAACCACAACCCAATTCTATGCATGTCTACTAAGGAGTAAGCTCAAGTGCACCAGTTTTCTGTCCTGCAAAACACAGCTCAGTTTTGTTCAGAGCATTTGAGAGATGAGTAGTTAAAAGTTCAAAAGTTTTTGAAAACCCATGTATTTAGAGATCACTGCCTACATGTCACAGGTGAGGAAATTTGTAGGCCAGAATGGGAATTCCAGTAGCCTGTATCTGCACCATGAGCTGGTACAGAAAGGTACCCTTTCCCTGCTATAAGCAGGTATCTGCACCATGAGCTGGTACAGAAAGGTACCCTTTCCCTGCTATAAGCAAGAAAAATAAGCCTGCCAATAAGGAAAATCTAAAAGACTCAATTCCCTTTGCCCTTTTTTTAAAAAAGCTGATCTCACTTGGTAACAATTTGACAGCAGTGTGAGATGGAAAAAGAAACTAAAACTAATGCTCTTTATTCTTTTTTTAAAAAATAATATTAACAAAATTAGTGAGAAATGTAATCTCATTCTGTAAGATTTGTAACCTGCATGAACAGAAATGAGGGCTCTCAGGGTACTTAAATTCTTCGTCTGAATCTGTATAGCACTGAAATCAACAGATCATTTCAAATTCCCGTTACCTGCATAACAGTTATTCTTCAGCTTTGGATGTGAGACACATTGGTAGAAGACACATTGGTTAAACCTTTTTTTAGTTCTTCCCTCCAGCATGTCATCTGCAAGCAAACCAACAAAAAAAGCTGTCCATGTATAATTTTAGTTCCTGTCTCTGCTCATATTATAGCATTGTGATTGGCTTTCCATGCAACCAGTGAATTGTACTCTGCGCTATATAAATCTGAGTACCTGGTGCTACTCAGTTAAGTGATGCAATATGGAGTATTGTCATAGCAGAAAAAAAAAAGATGCTGAGTTGGATCAGATTTAGGAACATGTAACTGAACTGGTAGAAACTGGCTTTCTTCCTTACTCCTTCTCACAACAGTTCCTGCAACCTTCCAAAAAAGGCTATTAGGTGGGAGAGGGGTTGTCTATTGGACAAAGATTTGGATACTGAGTGAAAATACCAGTTTGACCCTGTATATTCCAGCGTACCGCACTAGTTTATAGAGAGACAGAAGTTGGTACTGAAGAATCCCAGTTGCTTGATAAAACAGAATGATTGCTAGCTAAGTTTTTCTATTCTAAAAGAATGACATTGATGGCCATTAATTTGAGAAAAAAATGCATTTAATACTTAAACTTGTGTTTCTAGATCCATATGATTACCACAGTGACAATCCAGCATGCTGAATTCCTGTAATGTGTAAAGTTTGACAGAGCAAAAGGTGGTATCTCCTAGCTAAGTCCTTAGAATAAGCTATCAAGAGTGAAAATCAATTGGGAAATGCTACATTTTGGATTCTAGCTCCCAAAACCCCTCAGTCAGAAGTCTAGTAGTTATACTATTTAGAGGATTCTGAGAGCTATAGTTCAAACAGCAACATTTTCCAAACTCTGATGAGATTTATAGGAGAGACCAAGACTCCATCTTTCTTACAGTGATTCTAAAAAGTACATGCTGGGGCTCATCAGTCCAGCACAAGAGAGCTGAACTGTGCTTTAAACCAATTAAACTACTATGTTGTTTTCACCTGCTACTCACCCCACTGGTGCAGGAAGATCCCTTGCCATTTTGATCCTGATTCACTATCAATATAGCAGTAGGATATCAACCCAAGGTAGGGATGGATGTGCTGCATTTTCTTGGTGCTGTCTTCCTGACCGCTAGCAGACATGCGGAAAGTGAGCTTTTTCAGCTTACAGATCTGGGCTAAGAGCTACAAGACCATTTTAAAGATTGTGAAGCAGATAGTGTTTTTTGTTGATTTTTTTTTTTAACAAACGTGACAATTTTATGTGGTCCAGGTATGCCTCCCTGCACCTTCCATGGACTATAAGGTAATTCTACTAGGTTTACCCATGTACCAATTTAACCTATGGGACAAGCTTTTTTATCATCTATATTTTGGCATCTCTTCATTTAGGAGTGCATTAAAATAAGAACATAAAGAAGAATAAACTGATCCATTTTAATCTGGGGGAGGAACTCCTGGGCCTACATACAAATCATTTGGGAAATGTGACCTAGTTGTGTAAAATCTTAGGAAGCACACTGAGGTTCCAGTCCATTGAAAACAGGCAGGACCCCTCACCTCTCAAATTCTCACTAAGACTCAGCACTGCTTATTCTACTGTGTAGTCTCTTTGATGTGTCCTTACCATAATATTTTCCAAATGTACTTTTGTATCATAAGCCTGCATGTGTGCTATGCTTACTGTCTTTGATTCAAATATCCATCTCAGTGCTGTGTTGTTTGCATGATAAATAGCAGAAATTCTGAATCTTCAAGGCTACAGAACAGAGAAAAAAACTTTACAGAGTGGAACAAAAAGAATTGCTGTTTTCTATCTTTGTCACCTTCCATTATTTTAGCATTTCACTGTTATTTCTATTCTGCCCAGAGCTGGTAATGCCTCTCTTTGGTATATTGTGTGTTAAAAAGATTAAACTAAGAAAGAGGCAGGAGATCTCACTCTGGGTGTGATGGAATGCAAGGTTACTGTATCATGCTATGAGCTTAAGCAAAGGTTATGTGAAGACAAAATATTGTTTAATCATTTCCCGCTGTGGGTAGATAACACTGATTTATTGGGGGGAAAATGTGATTCCTAGTACCCCCATGACTAGGGAAGTATTTTGGCATATCATAATGACCTTCCCTTTTTCCACAAATTCCCCACTACTAAATGAGGATAAAACACTTTGGAAACATTTTGACAACAACTTTGCATGATTTGCTATGAGATTTCTGTGTCTTTTAACTGGTTAACTGCTTAAATCATATGACAGTCCCTAGTCCATAGACTTAGAGCTTGGAAAAGTTAGTTTTTTGGGGGAGGGTTAACTTACCACTCCCATAATCCATCTAACCAGCATGGTTTAAGTTTTCCATGGTTAAGTTTTCCAAGCTCCACCTGAAGTGTAGTGTAGTGGGTTGACTGTTGGGATTGTAACTCTGCAGACCAGGGTTTGAATCCCTGCTTGGCCATGGAAACCCACTACATTATCTGGGGAAAGTCACATTCTCTCAGCCTCAGGGGAAGGCAAAGGCAACTCCTCCTCTTGAACAAATCTTGCCAAGTAACCCCATGATAGGCTGTCCTTAGAGTCACCATAAATCAGAAATCATGTGAAGGCATACAACAACTGCAAGTTTTCTAGAACAATTTGAAAAAGAATCCCTTCCTAATTCATTAAACAAGTAGTTACCCTATGCATAAGACTGAGTTGTCCCTAACAATGTTAATCTTTAGTCAGAACAGTAATCTTTGATGGAATGGATTTCTCCTCCACCTGCAGCCAACCACATACCACTTATCTGCTCAAGAAGGTTGGAAGACCCTCTAGAACAGATGGGAATGGGACACAGGAGGTGGAAGTGCAATGAGAGGAGAAGAAATCCATGATATGAGTAGAATTTTATTTCTTATTTAAAGTCAAGTATATTCCAATAATTGGGAATCTAATAGCTCTATTCAGGTATTATTTAACACACCATATGTACAAAGACCAAGCCTGATGGAATAGCTCTGTTCTTCATGGTACAGCTGTGCCTCATTGGACTTCTGAATCATTTGGAGGCCTCTGTACATGTAGATGCACATGATGTGTTTACATTCATATTATACAAATGCTGAAGAGGGAAGAATTAATGACGTATGTGGTATCAGGCAGTGGGCCTTCTTGTTGCAGCTTTACCCTTGATTCTGCGGTGTGTTACATTAGTGGCTTCCATTATGATTCCACTCTGAGCTTGAGTCTGAAGTTTAAAGGAGTTGTCTGAGGTGGAGAACACTATCCCCAAAGGAGATCTGGCACCTGGGATGGATCTATGGAAGTTTGGACCAAATTTTATGGGACATGGGGGTCACCACCCACCACTGACATATTGATAGATTTAAGTGTGCCTGAATAGAATAACTTCTCCCTTCAAAATTTAAAGCTGGGGCAGTTATTAGTTCTTTCTTGCTTTCTAAAGCAAGGAAAGCTATTTACTTTCATTTGTCTTTCAGGCAACAGAATGTGCATGTATCTTCCATAGCTGTATGCTTTCCAACTAGAACCAGTCAGCTGTTAGGTTGGGAGAGGTACTCAAGTTCCTAGGACAGAACAATTCTGTGGAAGAAGGAGGTAAAAAAAATCAATGCAGAGGAAATGTTTTATCAGTGTCTTTTAATTTACGCCAGGAGGTTGTAAAATGGAATGAAGCACATCTTTTCCCTTTAGGTTTGGGCATTTCTGACCATTTACTGACCATTTTCAATTGTGGATTTTCCATTTTTGGGGATCCTTTAGCAGTGGCTGGATGCGGCATCTTTCAGGACTGATTTAATGGTGTGTTCCTGCATGGAAGGCAATAGGACTAGATGGCCTTGTGGTCACTTCCAGCTCTCCAATTCTATAATTCTGTTACTCTTTCTTTTTCCTTGTCCCTTCCATTGACTCCTGTGAGGAGGAAATATAATATACCTGCTGAAGAGTTGGTGCAATTATTTCCCTCTCCTGGGAGCATGTGGGGAGAGACACCAGGAGATTGTTTCTCCAGCACATTTTGGAACAACTTCTACAATCTAACACTGGCCAGGGACTTTCCCACAAAGGAAGTTTGTGAGCTCATATCTCCTCACTTGGAGAGGATGATCCAAAAAAAAAAAAAAAATCCAATAGTCTTTGGGATGACTTCCCAAGGACCATAGGACTGGAGCCTTGCTATTTTCTCTTGCAAAGTTGAGTGGCAGGATTTCACCTTTTCATAGTAGACTAGATAGGCATGCACCAGTGGCTACTGGAATAGCTAGGGGAACAAACCATGTGTTTAGCACTTGCTTACACAAGTGATTCTTTATCCATCTAGGTGTGGGTAACCTCTGCCTCCCCAAGTTGTGGTTGGAGTACATCAGACCCAGAAAATCCAGCCAATGGTGAACCATGATGGGATTAGTCATTCATCAACATATGAATGACCACAAGCTTCCCACCCCTGACTTAAGTACTCTTCTTACAAAGCCTGATTGGGTACCCACCTAGTTGGATGGAAATATAATGCACCAATTTCTCTCTTTCTAAAACCACAAATATATGCCATCCTATTGACATTTGAGCTCTCACAGCTGGACATGTTAAGCCACTCCTTCCAAGCTATTCTTTGACCAATCTGTTGACTGACTTCATAATTAAGGCATTTAGGGCACACATTGAAGGTGGAATGTGCAGGCATGTCTATGAACCATTCATCAAATGTCATTATATTTGTTAATGCTGCAGGGTACTTATTAAAAAGAGGAGGGAGGGGAGACAGCTATTTTGCTTACCTTCTTTTTCTCTTTTTTCTTTTAGAGATGTCTATGTTTTTGTTGATATCTAGAAAGCCCTTTTTATTATAAATGTAATTCTGTTTGCTGATCTATATCCTCTTTATTTTCTATTCATGGTAATATAAAATGTGACTGAGGAGTTGGTTGAATGACAGAAAGCACAGCAACTTTAGTTGCTATGGACACCTGCTTAAGAGTAATTGAGGAGAAGGTAACTTACCCTTGTTATACCTCTAAAATAGCACCAGAATGGTAATAGCAGCATTATGAAGTTCGGTCATTCTTATTTTTTTCCCCAAAGTGTGCAAATATATCTATTTTTTTAAAGAAAAAAAAAGATATGTGGAAAGTGCAGAATCATTGGAAATTAGGTGAAAAATACCTCTGCAAGCGAGTGTTGCTGTTCAATATTGTTACATTTTCTTTTAATAAACAAAAGGGACAAAAGATTACCTTACCCTTCTTTTATCCTTATATAGATATATAGATATATTTTCCAAATAAAATATCTTCTTTGCCACTGTGACAGATTATTGCATTGCTCAACCCACTCAGAATGCTCTAACCCCTGGGAGAAGGTTCCACCAATATGCTTAAAGAATTGATATATTTTCATTACTAAAGCCCATTTGAGCAAAGTCAAAGCAGTTTTCTGTTATTGGAATAGATGTGTGAAATATCAAACCTATGTAAACCACAGTGGGTAGGGGGAATCTTTCATCCCACCAGCACAGCCAATGGTAGTCCTAACTGTCTAGAGCATCAGAGGTCTCATCTCAATACATTCACTTCCCTCTATTGCTTCAACCCACAAATGGGGATCTGGGCAGACAATGAACCTTTGATTAGGCAAGCTGAATTGAGTCTCCACCTATGCCAAAGTTTGCTCCACTGGGGAAAAACTTTATATTCATACAGGTGCAGAGTTTGGGAATGTAATCTTTTGGAATCCCCCAGTATCCCTCATCCAGCATGACTACTGACTGGTGAATTGTGGGAGCAGTGGTCCAAAAAAAGTACTGACTTGAGATTTTGGGTGTATACATCTGTAGCCCTGTGTTGTAAGCTGATACCATTGCTCAGTCAATGGGAGATAAAGTGGGAAGTCAAATAAGTAATGTTGTTTTGTAGGGAGGAGCATCTATGTAGTTGGAAGGAAAATTCAGCTCCTGCATAACTAAGGTTGCCAGATATCAGGGCCTGGCCTATCTTTTCCAGTTCTCTGGGTGAAGAGGAGGAATGTCAGGTCAAGAGTACTGCCGTGAAAAAGGGCACACATATTTTTTTTTCTTGATTTGTTAGACTTGTTTGTGTTTTACTTGAATGGCATGCTTTTTGCAGCTGTAAGTGATCCTTAAGATAGCATGCTTTATGACATTGCTAAAGCCTACCTCCTGTGGCCTCACAAGAGGTCATCTGTAGATTTCAAGTTTGGGGATAGCCCTGTCTTAGCAAATGTATTGTCAGCCCCTCCACACTAGCTGCATATTGCTGTCATAGGTTCTTTTGCTTACACTAGAATGGGATACTAAAGCTGAGGTGAGGGCCAGTTTCATGAAACTTTCAGTACCATTGGGCTTTCTGATAATGCTGGCCTATCCTGGCTCTCTAGATGGTATTTCTGAGAATCACTTTCACTTCTGCTTCACCTGCATGGTGGAGAGGGCTGAGAGAGAGCAAGAAAAGCACAGAAAAAGTCTGCAATTGTAGACACTACAGGGCCGTAAACTCTACCCATTGTTGCCTCTGCAGGATCCAGTTAACTTTTCCCATAGGCAAATGGGACATACTTTCATAGGAAATATTTTGCCATTTCACAATAGAATATGATAGTGATACTGAAGTCCTCTTCTTTATTGATGGATTGAATCACTTGTCAAAAGCAAGAGAAGGCAACCTGTGAATGGAAAGCATGCTAGGGGGATGATTTTCAACCATTTCTCCTTCTACTTCCTGAGGGTTTCCCAGAGTGGCATAGTAGGTTTTAGCAAGCCCGGGAAGCTGCAGGGAAATGAGTAGAATTGGTGAGAATATCCTCCTTCTTTCTAAGGCAATATTTCATTAGTAGTGCTCTGTTCACATATTCCAAGATCCAGCCCTGTGCATTGCTAAGTGAAATCAAGCTAGCTTTGAACAATATCTCAGAAGAAATGTTGTGCCTATGGGGAGATGAAAGATACTATCTTCAGTTCTCAGATGAAAACTGCAAGCTACTCAGATGAGAAGTAGGCCCTACTGGGTTTCAAGGTAGGTACAACACACTTGCAAAAACAATTTAGAGTTGGGAAAAGGTGTGAAAAAAGGCAAACAAATTGACTGAAGAGCTGGAGCAACTCCCCCCTGTGAGAAAACATTACCGTTTAGGGGACTCTTCAGTTTAAAAAATGGAGGAGTAAGAAAAGACACGATAGAGGCATAAATATTATTTGCAGTATGAAGAAAGTAGAAAGGAAGAACCTTACCTTCTTCAACCTATTGCAAGAGTTGCAGGCAAGAAGAGATGTACAGCCCAGTTGAATCAATGGCAGCCAGAAAATGGATAGCGCTGTTGGAGATTAAAGGCTGCAGTGGGAAATGTGGGAATGATAATTAAGTTAAAAGGTTAAAACTGCAATCCTTCACACAGTTCAGGCTGCTTAAGTCTTATTGACCTGGGACGATTTAAGCAGACTATGCTGTGAGAGTAACAGTAGTCTATTTTCTTCAGTAATGCAGAATTCTAGGGGAGGGCAGGGACTGACAGAGAGCTGGGGAAACTACCAAGATCAGATTTCTCAGCCCCTTGTGTTTGTAGAGATGAGTTCTCCAGACAGCACACAACAGAAGTTTCAGTTCCTTTATTATTTGACAAAATAGAAAACACTAATCCCTGAAGTGTCCCATTGCGCACACACAGAAAAAATCACTACCATACCTCTAAGTCCTTCGGAGAGAGGGCTTAGCTAGGCAAAGAGAACACTTGCTCTTTCATGTCCACCTAAGGCTGTACAGGTACATCACAGGATAAGCTGGTCCTAGACTGTGAGTGTATGAGATAGAGCAGAGATCAGATGTCAGTTTGAAGTGAGGAAAGTGGACAAATGGGAAAAGAAAAAAAGAAAAAACAAGTTTCAGTGACTGATGTTGCTGGCTTGAACTGGGCAACTGTGGCTTCCTTGTGTTGAACTGCAACTTCAATAGCTCTGACAAGCATGGATAATGGATACCAGGTAGGGGTTTTTACCATAAATGGAGGGCCACACATTGCCCACCCCCCGTTTTAATGGGAAACATGAATGTGGCTTATATACTTGCATTCTTTAATTGCAATCTTTTGCACTGCTCCCAGAATACTTATGTATCCCAATAAGGAAAGCTGCCTCCCTGGAATCAGAACCACACAGAGGAAATGGCCCACAACAGGTCCATAGGGCAGGAGGAGTGGAGTGCATATCCTTCCTTGGGGGACAAGATCACAGAGATGGCAAAATCTCTTACCATCAAACTCTAACTAAAGTAAAATCTAAAGTGCAATTCATAGCATTTCTTCTTTAGTATATTAAGGTGTATTAAGAACTTCAGTAAGGCTGGCCAAATTTCTGAAGGCCACTTTGCACTCCTCTAAATTGCCATGGAGTTTTGAAAACCAGGACTCAATTTGGAGGCATCTGCTCTGTGAAAGCATTTCCGGAACTCTAAAAGAGAAGTGAAAATAGCTGCCATTAAGACTAGCAGCAGAGTTTTGCACAATCCTTAAGCCTTTGTTATGTTCTTGAAGTGAAGAGAACAACAGTCTCTTTATTATAGCTAAAACTGTTACACTTCCATACACACTTCTCCATTGGACTGGGGTTCACTGAATTAAGTGAGACTATATCTGAGTAAACATGTTTAGTAAACATGTTTGGTCAAAGACATTTTTCTTCCTATGCTGGAACAACAAATAAAGCCCTTTCGATCCTCAAATTATATTATCTAAAGTGATGGTAACTAGTGGCTTCTATGTCAGTGGGACTGTGATCCAGTCTGTGTTTCAGTAGCTATCAGGTTCTGAGTTCACACCCTGGCTTGCTTCTTTAAAGTTCACACTAAAATGCAGAGTGGATTTACCGTCCCACTGAGATGAAAGCCACTAGCTGCCACTGGCCAAAAGACATTAAAAATTTTTAGTACCAGAGACATGATAATATCCCACGAGCACCTCCTCCTTCTTGGCAATCAATCAATCAACCAATCAATCAATCAGCAAACAAACAAATAAACAATACAGCAAACCCCAATGTACTAGTCAGTCTGTAGATGTTTGCTTCAGAGTTGTTAAGATCAGAGAGAGGAAAGGTTTTGACATCTAGCCTCTTCTGGCCCTCCTCTGACAAAGGTACACTTTCTTTGCTGTAACTACAGCTGTCCTGTTGTAGGAGACTTTTGCTGATTTTTGAGTCAAGAGTTCATGGGGTTCATTACAAACATGGGGTTGGCTTGGTACCTTATTGGTCCAACGCACGTGGTAGGACATACCCATGACCTAGACCCTTTTCGCACCTTACCCTTTCACAGAGCTGGGCTGCGGGGCTCACGCGAGCAGCCTCCAGAAAGTCGCTCTCGCGTCCCGGTCCCATTGACTCCGCGGCTGATTCCTGGTTGTGCGAACCTCTTCTTTTCGCAGTGCAGTCTGGGACCTTTCACAGCCTCCACTGGACAGGAAGCCTGACCGACCCGGCTCCTGAGGCTCTGCACGCCAGGTAAGTGCGCGTGGGGCCCCGGAGCGATGCGCGACTGCAAAGCATTTTCAGCTTCAAGCTGAAGATGAAAAAATGCGTGTGCAGTCTGTGTCAGGACCTTGAGCATCACACAAATGTGAGTGCGTCATGTGGACTGCTCCCCACATTTACGTGGCGCTCAAGGGGCCATTTCACATCAGAAATGCCGTGCGAAAAGGGCACTAGTCTTTGCAATTGAGTGGATGCTGCCAGGATTTTTTGAGAGGGAGTTTCAGTAACCCTAATTTCATGGCCAGATCACTTCCTTGTGAAGTTTGATTTGGTATCCCTGCTGGACAGGATTGTGGATTAAGAGACTTATAAAACCTGAAGTGTTTCTGAATGCACGGTGGGATATTTCTGGCATACTGATTCAGTAAAAACCTTGATGGCATTATAGAACCACAAGTTCAAAGGAGCTGATTATACAATCTTTCCTAACCTTCCAGTCTGATGCTACAGAGCCTGTAATTCACATTGGTATACAGAAGATCTACAACAATGAAGCAGGCTGTGTGACAGCTAGAATGTAAGTTACTTCCTCCAAATAGAGGTACACAGCAGACAAAGCCAACCATGTTAATTTGACATCTGAGAAAAAATATCCGATGAACACCTTTACACATCTCCGGCAGTAAAAGTACAATACATTTAAATGCTTTTTCATGAGCCGCAGAATTTGTTTCCTGAGACTGTTGCCTCATCTACCTAATGGTAAGGGAGGTCTCTATCTAGGGGCTGAGTTTCAGCACTAGTACAAGGAGGTCTCATGGTATTTCCTGCATCAGCTAATCTAACCATGCCAATCTAATCATCAAAAAGGCTGGTGTTGTGAAGTGGGGGTACCAAGAGATGAAAGTTACAGATCTGGGAACTTGCACCCTATAAGCTACCTGAAATGAGACCCAGTCTCACTTCCGGTCAGCTTCTGTACATGGAAAGGAAGTGGAGAACCATCTTGTTCTTTGTGTCAGGCAGCAAAATATATGTAGCCAGTTTTAGACATTGTACCATCACCTGCTGTTGAGTCTGGATCAAGCCAGGCCTGGCAAAAGAACAAAAACATGAGCCTCAATTTTCATGAAACTGTTGACAATAGACAATCAGGTCAAAAGTTGAATTTAAGTTCTTTAAAGTCTAAAGACTTCCACTGGAAAGAAGTGAAACTGGAAAGTACCCCATATTCCTGGTGTAACTCATTGGAATATGTGGCAGAAGCTTGGCAGTCTGCATTTCAGATGCAGGCTGGGGTAGTTGTACTCCAAAAAGTAACAACAACAATTCCTCTCTTTCTGGAAATGTTAACATTCTCTTTCCCCCACCTTTGTTTTTTTCTTGAGCTCAGCTGTGTTCTTCCAACATATATTGCACAAGTTATCTACTTTGTGACCTCCAGTGAACCTGTGACTGCTTTATTATCTTTTTAATTTGTGATGTTTGGATTTGTCCTCCATTTTGAAGAAGGGGTTGTTCTGTATTGCAGCCATTTATCTGCTTTGAGATTTGTACTAGAAAGCTAAGAAATATATTTCTCATCTGGCTGAGAAAATGGGAACTGTTACTCCACTAGATTCTCTTCAGAACACTTACTATACTAGAGTCTCTTCAGGCATCACAAAGTTCCTAAGCACATCCTCTCTCTTTCCTCCTATAAAACAAATGCTATTTATCTTCCTCTATAGTCTCCATGTGGTTTTGCTAGAAGCTATGTCTGCATTTTGCCAGCTCCAAAACTGCCATTTGACAAACAAAAGCAGACTGCTTTAGCAATCTGTTACATTGTTGTAACAGCACATGCCATATTGATCATTTACAGTTTCTTGCGTGGATTGCTCAGGGCTTTTTTTTTTTTTTAAACATATTGCAATGGCCAAATTTCTCAATTGGGAAACAGCAAGTCTATTATCTACAGCAATAGTGGGTAACTCTATATGTTCTTGGGCTCAGATCCAAGCAGCCTTACTATGCCTAATCACGGGTGTGGGTTTATAAGAACTGCAGTCCAACAACATTTGGAGGGTTACAAGTTGACTAACCATACCCACCAAGACAGCATAAAGTAAGGCAGCCCTTCCAGATGGAGGGCCTGCAGCTTGAAGAAACCACAAGTGAGATGATGTATACTGTGAACAATGTTTTTGTGACCGAAATATGTCCTTGCTCTTTTTAATGTGTTTCATCTTTCACAGCATGAATAGGAAATGACAGGGAGCAGGAAGTGCCACTACTGAAAAAGCTGGTATTTCACAAGCCATTAATTGTAGAATATACTGCATAGAAGAATTATTGCACTTAGCTTTTCTATGCTTTTACTGTTCATGGTTTCAAATGTAACTAGTTTCAGCATTCCAGAAAATGCATTTTTATAGAAGGGGCTAGTTCTTGGAAAAGGAATCAAATTGTTATTCTGGACTGGTTGGACATTGCAGGATGTCTTTGTGACAGAGGATTATTAAAATGAATATTGTTCTATGATAGACAACATTCTTCCATAGAAGGAGAAACAAACAAACAGATAAAGACCTTTATGAGATTTCATTATAAAAATGAAAATAAAAGAAATGATTAGGAAAGGCACTTCCTCCCCAACACTTATATTCATTTCTTGTAGTTATAACATGCCTTTTATCCACAGACCTCAAGATTCCAGCTTATTCTCTCCCCCATTCAACAGCCTTACAACTGAAACCATCACGTTGATGCAGACCCCATACCATACCAACAAATGCCTTCTATTAAGCATTACTCAACTGCATGATCTTGGCTCCCAAGGCAGTCACAGGAAGGGAAGAGCCATCAAAGGTGAGTGAAGGTACGATGATAGAAGTGGAAATCTTTTGCACAGTTGAAGGCTTATTCCTTCAATTGTCGCACACCAAATGTGTTGGGTTCTCCCTTTCTCTCTCACTATACTCTCTGACGATAGGTTAGCTTATCTAGTTCATTGTTACATAGATTGGCAGGGATTGTGATGCGTCACTAAAAGGAAAGACTGGTCTGTGGCGGGTTCTCTCCCTGTCACACCCCTTATGATGTGATGTGATGATACATTTAGACAGATGAGATAACTGCTGTTAGAGATGACTGATATTTTTCAATCACGGTTCTGTCAAGCAATTGTTAAGAAAGTCACACACACAAACTGGGAAGCTAATGTTTTGTGCTGTCTAGCTTTTAGCATAGCAATCACAACTGAAGGTTTGGACAGGGGTGTTTTATCTTCAGTAATCAAGATTACTGTAAAGAGATTATATACATTTTTTAAAAAACAACCTTTTTACTATATTCATAAACTGTGATATACTCTATGTCTTGAAAAGAAAGGCATTAACCCATCCAAGAATAAAATAAAATGAGATAATAAAATGCCTTAAAATAACCCTCAGGTGTTTAATAATGTTTAAAATTTTCTTGAGCAGCACATCACTTGACATTTATGACTTGAGATTCCTTGTCAGATCCTGTTTGAGCAATAGAACATATTCTTCTGAATTTCACCAAAATTGGTGAGGAATTCCAAAGGAAGGGGTGAGAGTTTTCATAAGAGTATCAAGATTCCTCAGAACATAGGAAGCCACCTGTAAGAAATTGCTGATAAGACTCATAGAACAATTTAGCACAGGATCAGCTGAAGCATTAAATGTTTATTTAAAATATGTCTCTGCAGAAGCGGGTGCTCCCTAGAGAGAAGGACACCCCCACTATGGAATACCTCATATTTTATCCCCCTGCCCCATGCAGGTTTCCCTCCCCCTTGGATCTCATTAGACAGGACCCCAAAAGTTACAGCCTATCAGGATCGCCTAAGAAGTTACATTCCCCCTTCCCCATATTTACAGTATGAGTGATCACACACTTGATCATGCATTTCCCTTGTGCATTCCAGGTTTCTTTATCAGTAGTTTCACAGTACCCCTTTGTGTTCTGGTATGTCCCCATAAATCAGCTTACTCCTTTACAGATGGTGACGGTTGTCTTGCCCTCCTTATCAAGGCCTTTCCTTTCCCTCCTTACCAATTACTTTCAAGGTCTTTTTTGGGAGGCCCTGTCATCTCTAAAAATCTCCCTTGTTAGACTTTATTTTATTGCTGGGGCTCAAATACAAAATATACTAAAATATATGTGTAAATATGTCTAATATGTGTTATACACTAATACATATATGTTAGTAATACATGTGAATAATACTGCAGAAACTAAAATATCTTTTATTTTTCTCACCACCCAGTTGATTTTTTTACTTAAATTGAAAGAGGGGTTGGGTGATAATTTCAGTTTAGTTCAGTATGTTTGTTAACAAAATCTACAAAGTTTGCAGATTTCTTCATTTTCAGAATGGAAAGAATTAAAAATCTATGCCAAGATTTTATATCACAGCTATAGTTAGTAATACTTAACTACTCATATTCTCTTGATCCAACTCCTCAAACTTACCTTAACAGCCAGCAGCCATACCAAGCAATGGAGGTCTATTTTGCTGGCCATCAGGACATAGCAGGATGATGTGTCCAGCTTCCTTCCACCAGTGATATGAGGTGCAACAATCAGAAGTAGGACTCGTGTCACAACTTCTCATTCCACCACAGACTGCTGGGAATGGGCTGGAAACATGAGCCTTCTGTGCTTCAGTTACAAGCAGGGGAAAAAAAAATCTGTCACACCGTGTAGCTGTTGGCTGTTAAGGTGTGTTTGTAGGGCATTTGTAATTGTGGCAATAGAGTCACAGTCATAAACATGAAACCACAGAATTATAAATGTATAAGTTTAACTCGCTTATTTGTAACTCCTCAACAGGATGCCAGAACTGGTGAGCTAAAATCTGAAATGGGCAGATTTGTCCAATCAGGACAAAAGTTTTCAATGCCTATCTCATTTAACATATTTGTAAACATATCTGTACTGAAATAGGACTTGTACCTATTTCTTCTAAAAAGCTCCTCTTCTTTAACACTGATAAGGGAAACAAATACAAGATCTCTTCTCCATACTGGGAATAACTATAGCTATTGAATTTGGCAAGTGGGAAAGAATTTTGTTTAAATTCCTTAGGAATGTAAAACATTCATTCTCAGAGGCAGGGCCAAATAATTTTGCCATTTTTCTCCTTGCAATGAGAAACTTGTCAAAAAAAAGTGCAGTTTTTGAAGAATATTGATTATTTGGGACTTATTCTGTGCCAAAAAAAATTGCACAAATTTTCAAGGCAGAAAAAAGAATTTTATGCACTGAAAATAAAATTTCTCTGAAGAAAATGCTCTTTTCTGTACAGGAAATTTGTTTTCTGTGTAGAACTGTTATTTTGTATATGGAAAATGGTATTTTCTGTGCAGGAATCTTGTTTTCTGAAAGGAAACATTGTTTCCTATGCAGAAAAATGCTGTTTTTGTGCCCCCCACATGTATTTTTCATGTAAGGTAAATCCTGAACTGCAAAGTTTCTTGCCTACCTAAAAGTCTCCTCATCAAGGCTTCCCAGCACTCTAGAAACCTGCTTTTTATCATTTAAAAAGTATATTTCCAATTTTTTCCATATCTAATTTATTTTTTTTGAAGAATTTGCCAAAATATGGGAACATAATGTTGGAGATGGCAAAAGGGGGAAAGTGACACTGACAGATTTTTGCATCCCAAATTTCAGTTATGAGGTTGTCTTTCAAATAAAGCAGTTGATCTTTTCATTCTAAAGTTATTGAGCAGATGTGATAGCATTACTCTCAGTTCCCATCAGGACTGTAATTCCTAGCTCGTTTCATTTGAACATGTTAAATATTGCAACATGCAAAATTCATTGTTCAGCACAGGAAGACCTTGTTTCTCTCTATATCAAAAAAGCTTCTTGCATGGAAAGACAAAGTGGCATTCCACTTTGTGTCCCCTTCCCTGTCCCACTGGACTCATATTCTCCTACAGATCCCTCCACCTGATGTGGCCATGTAATATCTTGGGGAGGCTGGGAATTGGCAAGAAGCATCTGACCATATCCTTATAGCTAGCTAGAAAACAACAAAGATTGTATTTGGGATCTCCCAGTCATCCTCCAGAAGTCCCAAAGGATAGCATCATTGTTAAGTGTCCAGCTATAGGGACATAGATAAATCTTGACCATCTCTGGACTCCCTAGCTATGACATGGCCTAGGTAGGGGACCGCCAAAGAACAAAGGTATCTATCAAGGGGGCAGAACTTGTGCAGTAGAGGTAGTGAATTCCATCCTCTGCAATGATTATAAAAAGACATATGCTGACATTAATACCAGTGTATGTCACTAATAGGGTGCCAGCCATGTGTTTGTGTGCATATGTCCTTAGTTCCAGAAAGGGGAGAAAATCTCCTAGATTTTTGCAAAGATAGTTTTGTAAAGTTTTGAAATCATTTGAAAA
Organism: Ctenosaura bakeri; assembly: GCA_948474755.1. NCBI lineage: Eukaryota > Metazoa > Chordata > Lepidosauria > Squamata > Iguanidae > Ctenosaura > Ctenosaura bakeri. The sequence goes on from CAOLHI010002964.1 coordinate 187,143, forward strand.
AGATACCCCGCTTTTGTGCCCCACTCTCACACTGGGGCCAAGATTTATCCTGGGAGTTGACAAATCCTCCATGGTCTGTCTCACAATGTCAAGATGGGATGTCAGCAACCACAATCAGGTGTTCCCCCTCCCCACAAATCCCTGTTTGTAAGCAGTTTGTAAGGGTGCTGGGAGTTGTCCCCTCCCCCCGTCAAACTCTGTTTTATATGGCAGAAACTCACCAGGTCAGCGGGCTTCTAACTCTCATGTCTGTGGTCCTTTCAACTGAAGATAGCAGGGACTCAAGCTCAGATATTGCATGTGCAAGCTGTACTCCAGGCTGTGTCAATAATGAGAGGGGAAAAGCCAAAGCTATTGTGAACAATACAGTGAAGATGAATCAGTGGTATGATGCTGTGACTTAGAGAGTTATAATGTTGAATAATTTCTTTGGTTTGACTTTGAAACATTTGAAGCCAATTTGGACACATCCCTATGTCAGCTTTGCCTGTCGGAAAGTTGTAATGTAACATCAGAAGGACAACACCCTACAGATTGCTGTTGAAGTTAAGACCCAATAAATATGACACTCATTGACTGCTTCCATTGTATGAGATTCTTGGCCAGGATGATCTATGACAGGTTTTCATATGAAACATTTATGAAACTTTCATTTGTTAGAACAAAGTTGGTAACATCTGTAGCCAGGTGTTACTGTTCCTTTCTCTCTGTGTTCTGATCAGCACTGCCATTTGAGATGAATGATTAAAATATGAAAAATACAATGTGCGTATAAATGATTTGGAGAATCAGAAATAGGAAGGACAATAATAAGTAAGCCATTGCATTTCTCAGCTACTATTCGTCTCTTCTTCTGACATTCCTAGAGCTAAGAATGAGCTGAAAATAAAAATTTAAAACTCCCTTTTGTCATGCAAACCAAAGGTACAATAAAAAAAAACTAATCTGCTTTGACTTTGTCTTTAATGGGATATGCATTTGAACCTCAAATTATTAGAGCTAAAGTAAGTAATGTAATGCTTAAAATAAATAATTTTGTCTCTTTGTACAAGATTGCGTGTGCGTGTGTGTCTGTGCATTTTATGAATAGGGAGGGGTTAATCAGTTCCCCAATAGCTTCCCTTTGATTTGCCTTCCTCTGATTACCTTGAAATTTGTCAGTGAATTTCCCTCCTGTGAACTGTAGCTGAAAGTATGAATCATCAGATTTCCTAACACTGCAGAATTGGTTAAGGAAATCGTAATGTGATGCCCTCAGTCTGCTGGCATGAATATCTTGTGGTATTTCTGGGTGAAGTTTTTTTTCCCCCCTGCTTTGTTCACTAAATTTCACGGGGTGTGCAGATGTTGTCTTTTATTGACAATCCTCCCATGTTTCCAAGCTGCTTCTTCTGCTTATCTTAGTAGGAACAAAAACCCACCACAATCTGCTGAAAGTAAGAAAAAGAGAATGAATATAATGTCTTTTGACTAGTGGTGATAGAACCATCTGGAACCATCCCTCCAGAGTTATAGCTGGTACAATGATACTTCACCACAGGGAGGTCATTTTTAGTGGCATTCTTAGAGTAGCCATCATCTATATATCAACACTTTGGGTGAGATCTTATTTGATGCTGGCAGAGTGTAAGGTTCTGTCAGCATAGTTACATCACTGTCTGGGTGCATAAGAGGAATGAAGATGGGGACCAGCTAGGAAGTGGCCTGATGAACTGTGCCCAAGTGCCATCCAGCAGCCATTTTACTGTCTATCAGAAACTGCTGCATATTAACGTAGAGGTTAGCATCTTACACAATGGCAGCAAAGGTAGCTTCTCTAGCATATTTCCAAATTACATTCTTAAAAAGCTTCAAGAAGATTCCAGCCATAAACTCATACAACAGCATGTTTATGCCTCAGTAAATAGGTGGTTGATGGAATTATCAAAACCACAGTATTTATCGGCTCCATGGCAATAAATAGGTGAAATTATAACCATTGTATATTGCTGCATTGGTATGCTAGTACACTTATGACAACCACAAACTTACACATGTTCCATGCTTTTTGAGGAAGGTAGACTAAGGAAAGCCTTTGATTGTATAGATCATAAAAAACTATGGATCACTCTTAAAGAAATGGGTGTGCCACAACATTTTATTGTTTTTATACACAACCAATACTCAGGACAAGACACTATCATGGAGACAGAATATGGAGAAATGGAATGGTTTCCAAATAGTTAGGGGGTCAGACAAAATTGCATTTTTGTCACCCTATATGTTTAACTTTTACACCAAACATAATATAAATAATGCAGGATTAGACTTGGAGGAAGAAGGTATGAAAACTGGAATATGGTGCAGATGACACCATACTACTAGCAGCCTTGCTTTACTCCCTTCTCTGTTTTAATTGCTCTAGTAAGATGACCCTGTAAGGTACATCGTACTTTAAGGGAGGTCCCTTAACATTGTAATGTAACATTACATGTAACATTATGTCATGTAACATTCATATTAGGTGGAGTAATCGCCTATCAATTGAAGATACCTCCAATTTTTCCCATAATATGGAGTGTGAAATGGAATCAAACGCTCTTTTGAAATCAATAAAAGCAGCATACAGGGCAGTAATATTACCAGAGGAGTATTTCACAATCAGGTGTTGCAAAACTAGGCATTGATCGATAGTCAATCGGCTTTCCCTAAAACCAGCTTGTTCATCTGCTAAAATATTATCTTGTTCCAGCCAATCCAAGAATTTCCTGTGTAGATGCCTTTCATACAGCTTACTAATTGTATTAAGCAGACTAATTGGTCTGTAATTTGCTGGATTGTCCTTTGACCCCTTTTTAAAGATGGGCACAATGACTGCTAGTCTCCAGTCTGAAAGAACATGTCCATAGGAGTCAATATAGGTGAAAAGGGAAGCCAGGAGAGGAGCCCAGAACTCCAAGTTGTTTTCAATGTCTTCTGGTGGAATCAAGTCCCCTCCTGGGGCTTTCCCTGTTCTTAATTGAGCTGCAAGACTGTTTATTTCAGACACTGTCACAGGAGGCCATAGTGGAAAGGTCTCAATAGATTGAACACAATCTTTTTTCCCCACACTGGAGTTTGAATATAAATCTTGAAAGTACACTTCCCAAATATTGGGAGTAATTGAATATTCTATCATGTTTAAAGCCCTGCTTTGCATACCTGATGTGATACGCCAAAAGAGAGATGAATCATTAGATTTAATGGCTTGAATAAGGCGGGAGCAGTTGGTCTTCTTTGCTTCTTTCCTTTTATGTGCCAATAATAGTTTATATTGTCTCTTTTTGTGAAGCAACTCTGATGTGGTGAAAGATGATGTGCTAGCTAAATGTGACTGATAAGTGGCAATAAGATCTGTTTTTGATTTGACACAATCTTTATCAAACCACAATTCGGAGTAAAATCTATTTAGTCTTAATTGTGTGCTACCATAATATAAAAGTGACTGATGTAACTCCTGAATCAGTATAATTATTAAGGAGTACCTCAGGGAACTCTGTGGAAAGGATTGCAAGTTGAAGACTCTGAAAGTGATGAGTGGACAAAAGCCCTTTTCACATGGGGCTTAAAAACCGGTGTAGAGCAACCTCTGCAGAGGTCGTCTACACTGTAATGTGGATTGGGGCAGATTACTTTAGAGTAAATCCACACCCCAATCCATGTGGGGGCGACCGGAAGAGGCACCGCCCGTGCTTTTGTAAAACCACTTGCTTTTTGGGTTTTAAAAGGCGCAGGGTGTGCAGCCCCGTCCAGCCCCGTCTCAGCGCCGGTATAGATCTGCAGGCGTGCGCAAGAGCATGCCTGCAGATCGCATGGGGGGCGGGATTTCCAGCTGGCGAGCTTCCCCTACTGGCGGAGAGCCTCCGTCAGTCAGAAGCTGCCATTTTGGGTGCTGCCGGACGCAGCAGACGCCGCAGATGCCACCGAGTGTGGAGCGGCGAAACGGGCAGCTCCGCATGGTGACGGAATAAAGGTAAGCTCCGTTTCCGCATGGAGCTGCCCGTTTCCCCGTCCACATGTGGAAAGGGCCAAAGAATCACTTATCACATTATTTAACTGTGGGCACCATCTAGATCTGCAATAGGTTCTTTCATCAAGGGTAATATCAATTAAGTGAAGGTCTTCAACATGAGGCTCTTGTGCAAAGTTAATTAGCTGCAGAGTTATTGGGAGTTGATCACTGTCAAACCTTGGGATGACTTCTAAGTCCTTTTCATATACAAGAAGTTCCCTAGAGGCAATTATATAGTCAATTGCACTCATTCTGATTCCAGAGAGGTAAGTGAAACTAGCTGGGTGATCTTTATCCATAGCACCATTTGGTACGTGGAGATTTAATCTGAAAGACATTAACGCCAAACACAAGTCCGCATAGTGGAGTTTCTGGTCTTTAGAGCGACATGTCAGTAGGACTACATCTTCTTCTAAATGTGGAGGCAGAAAATTAGACTGCAAATATAAGGTGCTGTCATCAGGGCACAATCTAGCATTCAGGTCACCTCCCAATATCACAGATGCATGAGGGTACTTAGTAGAGAGATCAGCTACGTATTACTCAAGTTCTGCCTACAATGTTTTAATTTGATTCTTCTGTCTCAGTGGAGGCATGTAAACATTGATAATCAATAAATTGATAGATTTAAATTTAATTTTAACAGTCATAGCATGTGATTTAAATGAAGAGAGTGGTATTATAGAAACTTGTAAGGTTGTGGAAACCAAAATTCCTAATCCTCCTATGGCTCTACCATACCTGGACCCTGCAACTGCCCTTAGGGAAAAAGAATGAAACTCATTTAATGATAACTCTCTCATAAACCAAGTTTCCTGTATCAGAAGAATATCAAAGCAAGATAAGAAGACAATAAAATTGGGGTCACTGGTAGACACAGTCCATCCTACCACATTCCAAGTTAGGAAAGAAATCTTACTCTGACCCTTTCGTTGTCAGGCAGACATGTTATCACACACAGATTGAGTATGTGATCTTGCAGAAGGCGACGGAATCTCATGGGATAATAGTTTAGATGAATAGTCCTTATCCAAGCTTTCAATCAAATCCAGCTGATGGGCAGGTCTACTAACATTTGAAATTATTGGCACAATCTCCTTCCATGGTTGATATACAGGGCCACCATGTTCTGTTGTTTGTCGTAGTTCATGATCCTCTAGGAATCGCATATCAATTCATGAGGAGGGTCTTGTCTTTAGAGTTGTTGACCTCAGGTCATACTGCGCAGGTATATCAGTCCAAGTAGTATGGCCTTCAGGTTTTGTAGCCAAGGAATTTGTTTGCTTTCCTCTCTGCTGGAGTGAGGCATGTATTCCTTCCTACTTGTTTGCTATCTCCTCAGTTGGATATAGAGTTTCTGCTTTTATAAACTCTTCTGCCACAGTTAACCAGTGTGTATTTGAGGACTCTTTGATTAATAGAGTTGATCTCAAGTTGTCTAATAGTTTTAAAATATTATTTTTTTCCTCAAGTGGAAGAGCAGAGAATGAGTTCAAAAGATCTATTTCCTTATCACAACATGCAGGCTCTAACTTGCGGGGGGGGGGAACACAATTTAAACTCTGACTCAGCTGAAGTTTGTTCTGTTTTTCCCTTATAGTGTCAGCTAAACTGGGTTTTACAGTGTCCAGACCTTCACTGGTCAAGTCAATCATTTTCACAGAGTTTTGCTTGTTGAACAGCATGACTAAAGTTACTTCCCTTTAAGTACAGAGGTGGTGCTCAATTTTAAAACATTTTTGTCACAATTAAGTCAAGATGTGCTACTCATCCTTGTTTTCCAATATCTAGCTAGCCATTGACAAGTTTTTAAATGTGACCACTGTATGGGCACATACATAATTAAAGAATAGATATTCTATTTGTATTATATCCTTGATAGTGCAAAAATTAATGGAGGACTTACTCAGTAACTTTACAAAATGAGCTTTGCATTCATACTGAGATAGAATCCCTGCAGGTTTAGGATAGTTCAGAAATACCAGTTTTTGATGAGACAACACAAGTTTCCAATTGATGTCCTTGGTGTTTCCTTTCTGTACTTCTTTTTCCGTATGTGCCATCACTGACCAGGGGTCTGGAGGACCCAGGTTCTGGAGCTGATCTCTGGGAAGATCTACCTGACTGGCATCTTCTCCCCGTAATTCTTTTGGGGCAACAGAAAGTTTGTACAGTTGGCTTATAGGCTGGGGTGTTAGTAAGTTTGCACAAGTCGTTGGCTTGGTGCTGATGCAGCTGTTGTCACTAGACTTTGTATTTATTTCCTTGGGTAACTTTATCTCTGATTTTATCTCCTTGGCTAGCAAATCAAAGAGCTTCTCAGACTTCATCTTAGAAGCATGCTTCAATTGTTTTTTTTTTTCTATTTTTGCTTTTCTTCAAATTGTTTACAGTCTTCTTATTCACTTTTTTCTTAGAACAATTCTTATTTGATTTAGCAGATAAACGGGAGTTACCTGGTTTAATTGGTTGCTGCTTACCAGCATTTAAAGCCTTATCCACTTGCTTGTCTATATTCTGTATGTTGTAGACCTTCACAAACAGAGTCAAGAGCTCAGTAGAATCATTTAAGAAGGATTTAATATACTGTATATCTTTGGACCGGGAGCAAAGCCATCCTTCAATCCACATGGTGTCTCCAGTAATTGGTTCATTATTACTATGTGGCTTTTCCAAGCTTGCCCCTTCCATGTGTCCACCTAGCTCCAAGGCTTGTTTTAGCTTTAATTCCCTCTGCTCTCTATCAATCTCACCAGTTTGTGGACATTCCTTTAGTAGCCTAGTCTCAGCAAGGGCAATGTCTACTGTCAGATTCAGGGCAGGAGAACCTTCCTTTTTATTCCTCTTAAGTTTGTGCAATTGCTCTTGCTTGGAAAATGGCAGGTCAGTCTGAGGGTTTGAAGCTAATGAGTTTTTTTTTAAATAGCTGATCCTTCCTCCCCTCCTCCACACCTGGGCGGGAGAACTGAGTTATCTTTGTCTGTTCTTTCCATTTGTGTCCAGCCAAAGGAATACTTTCAAGTGGAGGGGGTTCCAGCATGTTTCTATATGCCCTTCTTGTATACACCATTACTAATATATCACAAAAATGGTGCAATTAGGCCTCCACAAGCTCCCAAACCACAGAGCTGTTTTAATAATAAACTTCACTTTAATTACCTTCCTCGCACTCCCAGTCCCCACAATACAGGCTTACTTGAGATCTTTCCATCCTTGGCAGCCTTTGTATCTTATCTAATAGAGATAAAGTTGTGAATCTTTGTTTCGGTTCCCCCACTTTACCTCTTAGTCAGTAGCAATTCCAGGTAGGACTCTGGGAGGTTTCTAAAAGAATTTTTTAAAAGTTAGAATCGTGCTTGCAGGAGAGCTCTCTTACTACACATCTGCCTCCGACCCATCTTTTCCCTCCCAGCAAGAGGGCAAGCAAATGCAAGCACCTGCTGGAGGAGAATTCTGCAAATAACTTGAATCACTAAAAAATACAAATAAATGGGTTCTAGAGCAAATCAAGTGTGAATTCTCTCTAGAAGCCAAGATGACTAAACTGAGATTGTTATCCTTTGGCCATAGCATGAAAAGACATGACTTACTAGAAAAGACAATAATGCTTAGTAAACAAGAAGGCGGTAGGAAAAGAAGAAGACTACGTTATAGATGAATTGATTCAATCAAGGAAACTGTGGTTCTGAGTCTATGGAAACCAAACAGCACTATTGATAATAGAGTGATCTGGACATCTCTCATTCATATACTTGCCTTAAGTCAAAGCCAACTTCATGGCAGTTAACAACAATAACTAGGGTAACAGAGCCCTGATAAAACTGTTTAAGGAAAAAAAACAGAGGAGGTTTTGCCAAAGAAAGTAAAATCTACTGTGCTTGCAATCTCAACATAGCTTTTATCCTTGTGGTCAAATAATGCAATGAATCATTTTCACTATTGTGTCTGTTTGCCATGTCCAAGGATACTTTGTGAATAGAACTAAGATGATAAAGAAATGGCTTTCTGTGGAATTAAATATAGCCTTTGTGTAGGAAGTATTACAGCAAGACATATAAAGATGAGAAATACAATAGACGATATCTTAAAAAGAGTTCTCCATAATGGAAAAATACATTTCAGAATTAAAGTGTCAATTAGAAAATGTCCATGTATAGGACTAATGTTTGCATGTATTCATTTTCACCACTTCAAAACTGATAAGAGCATTTTCAGGGCTGTTTTTCCTCTTTCTTGATTTCCATCAGAATTGCATCAAAATGCCTTCCACTTTCATTTTCTGTTGAATGCATTTCTCACCTATTATAATCAGGAAAAGAAATGGTGCCTCATATCACAATAATTCTGGAGCCATATTGAGATTACATGACAACAAAAGTTGTCAAATAAGAAGTATAGTTTTAAATAGTGTTTTCATTGTGGAGAAAGAGAAAGTATAGTCTTAATGAAATCCAAATACTTTCCCCAGTGATTCCTCCCATTTTTAGACAAATAATGAGACTTGATATTTGAAGGGGCAATGCACACTACATATTCCCATCTGTAGTTCGGGGTCTTTGTAGCCCAACACTGGGAGGAGTGGACCATCTGAAGTCTGGCTTTCTGTGTTGTGGCATCTTGATTGGAGAATTGTCTCCAATTAGACAGCCACCTAGTGCCAACTTCAGCTTCATTTAAGCACCAATTTGAAACTTGGCTTTTTATTAAAGTACTAGCATTTCTACCTGGGATTGCCTTGGATTTTATTTTCTCATAGGTAATACTTGTTAGAAAGATCTGAGATCCTGTGTCTCTAATACCCCAAACTGTCTTGTCCAGTACCTGTAACTTTCCCTAATATTCTCCAATCCAGTCTGTATTCAGAGTTATTAACATACAGAGATTGGGTTCCTGAGGGAATACACTTTCCTCCTCCTTGCTGCTAGGCCTTGTCTCCATAGCAACTTGCCTATTCTCTGGCTAAGAATTCTCCCTAAACTGCAACCCCAGGGTTCCATAGAATCTTCTTTGGCAGCCAATCATATGAAATCTTTGCCTGACACAGCCAATCGCATGAGGTCTTTGCCTGTCACACACAGACAAGCTTTGACTTTTATATATTATATTGAGGGAGGTTAATTATTTGGTATATATTGATTTCAATTGTTTTAACTTGTTTTAATTTGATGCATAGTTTAATGTGATTCTAGACTGTAAATTATCTTTTACTATTTAAAATTTATAAATTGTTTAAATTGATTTTAGTGTTTGCTTCCCTGAGATCATTAGATGGGATGGGCAATAAATCTTTTAAAAAATAGATTATAATAAAAGAAATGGCTATTTTGCCCACTGTTTAACCCAGAAACCTATGACACAAGCCATAGTCTGGTCAGGCTTTGTAATGCAGGAGGATACTCTGTCAATGTCCTATTTGCTGACCAACCAATGAAATAACAAGACCACACACAGTTTGTGTTGAAATATGGGACACTTCAGCCTTTTCCTACACTGTTATAGTGCTATTATTCCACTTTCAACAACCTGTGAAATTCTGGGGTTTGTAGTTTACTGAGGCCAAAGAGCTGTCTGGCTGAGAATTATAAATGCCCCTCCCTAAACTCCAAGCCCCAGGATTCCATAGGATGGGGAAAGTGGAATAATAGCACTATAACAGTGTAGTGTGGAAATTGCCTTTATTTATCCTATACCCTATTTAGCTTTATCCCCTGAAAAGTGCAAGGGGGGAAACCTAGTGCAGAAGCAGTTGAGGCAAGCAGTCTGCCCTAGACCTCTTCCACAGCTTCCCTGGGCAAGACGCCTCAGCCCTGAGGTGAACCCAGGAAGTTGAGTTACTATTCCAGCTGGCCATTTATTGGAAGGCAGACTCATGGATACATTGTCCCTTGTTGCAGGACTAAAAGTGAGGGCTGAACCTTTAGACCAGCCTCAAGGACAGTCTCCTTCCCTATCTCCCAGGTTGCAGGACATGTAAGGGCAGCTCAGATGGCTCTTCTTCACTAAATGGAGAATACCTATAGAACACCTACATTTCCTCTTTCAGTGACCACCTATTAGACACCACCCTAAAACCTATTTTCCAGATCCCCTGCAGCAGTGGAGGGCAGGAGAAAATGTGGAAAAGGAAATTAAAAAAATCCTTTCTGGACCCAAAGCAACTAGGAAGTTCACAGTGTTAGAAGCAGAAGGTGAGTCACAAGTTCGATTGAAAAAGAGGCAGAAGAAGTGGTGACTCAGGCTTATACAGCCTACAGTTCTGTCCCCATGCTCTATTACCCAGCATGTAGCACTGGGTCATATATCCTAGCCTCCGTTCATGAGACGCCAGCCAAAGCAATCCCCCAACCAAAGCTGTGTGGCATGACAGGGAAAACAAATTCCAAGCAGCTGTCCATGGTACTGATATTATTTCTGCCTTAGCTTGACAGCAAGTAAAGTATGACCGTGAATAGGAGTGGGAGGCAAAGGAAGAATGACTGATATCCTTAATCCTGTTGGTTAATTCTCAGTAGAGTAGATCCACTGCAAAATGGTAAACCAACACCCAGGAAAATCCCATTGATTCAATAGGTCTACTGTAGCTGGGACTAAAAACAGGACTTAAGCCACTGTGAAGTAAGTAGAAGTAAAATTAACTATAAATGGGCAGATGAGTGAAACAGAAAATTTGAAATACAGCAAAAATTAATTAAGTTAAGGATGTAAAAGAGAAAGCAAAAATACAGGACAGATTTATTTATAAAATGAAGGAACTGTGCCCCACCTTTTTTATTTTTTGTCCTGTGCTTTTTACTCTTGTCTCAGTGCCTTGGAATGTACAGGCTGGTTGCTCAAGATCAAAAGTAGGAAAAGGAAGTTGACGACCCCTATGGCAGATTAAAAGAGTCCTCCTCTTGTGGACCAATCCCCCTCCCACATTTGAATGACATTTTGGTGGGAGAAAGGCACAAGGGAGAATGGCTAAGAATTTTTGCATTACTATATTTGACCATTTATGTTGTAAGTTGCAGCATCTTCACTGAATTTTTTTTTTAAAAAGTCAAGTGTTGTTGTTGGGTTTTTTTTCTAAAAAAAAAAAATTGACAATAAGATACGCATGGCTGACAGTCCAAGGTAATTTGAGTGAATGTGACCAACTTAAAAGGCCCCAATTATTCTGAAAAATTAGAAGAAACAATAGAATAATGATCATATGGGGGCAAGTGGCAAAAAATGAGAAACTTAAAGAAACTTAAATTTATGACTGAAACACTTTATGCAACTACACAATTGACTGAGATTCAAGAAGTAGAGGGAGAATAAGAGAAAACACAGCTGCAGTGCTAAACATGCCCACAGGGGAGTAAGACCCAGTGAACTCAGTACAGTTTCTGTGCTATAAAGCTAGCAAACAACTGGAAGCAATAAACCTATAATCATCCGTAGTGATGGCTGAGTTCCCCTCTTGTTTCTCTCATGACAGCTTATTTTCCCCTGAGGTGTCTCAGAGATTCCTGAGTAAATGCTTACATCTTCCCAGGCTTTGCAAATGAAAATGCAAGGAAAAAAAAAAAATCAAACTTTGGAGAGTATCCTTCTCTGTGTACCCTGCCACCAGTAATGAAGCAAGCAAACTTATTTTTTTTATAGTAGTAGAAGAGCGATAGTGTCAGGAAAGAGAAGCCTGATACAATTCCTCCTGAAACTCTGGAAGCTTCCGAGGATGGAAACACCATTTCCTATGGGAGTGTATTAGACTTAGAAACTTGAGTTTCTAAGAAACTTGAGAAACTTGAAGGAAAGTAGGCTATGAATTCAATGAACAGAGTTTCTAAGTCTCCTGACTCTGTTCATTGAGTTCATAGCCTACTTTCCTTCAAAATAATCAGAAAATAATAAGTCTGGATTTCAGCAGATTTCAAAGAAGGATTTCTGGGCATATCAAAATATTCAGAAATATTTGGGTTTAGCCAAAATGCTCCTCCATTTAATTTTACTATTACATTTGTTTTTCCAGAGTTGGATATATTTTTGTCGTTCGAAGGGGATGTGAAGAGGAGTGAAATATAATATCCTGCCAACTATTAGTAAATGTGCTCTCCATCACTCACAGGCACCCCAACCCTCTCTTTCTGCTCTCTTTCTGAATTTGGCTGCACCATGATGTCACCTCACAGGAGCTTGATAAAGTCACTGTTTCAGACTGTAAGTCATATAATCTCCAGACCAGTATGAGTGTTATGAGTCCAAAAATGCCACTTTTTCAAGCTCTGCACTTGGAAATATTGCTATGTAATAGTAACTGAAGTCAAATGCTAGTGTCTTGGAACAAAGAACAAGATGGTGGAATTGTGTTTTTCAACTAAGTAATCATGCTAGTCTCTTGCAGCATAAAGAAGAGTAAGGGACAGAGACTGTGGGAGTAGAAGAGGTAAGCACAGCATGAATTCATGATAAAGCCATATAAAGCCTCCCTTTTCTAAGCTGAAGTTCTAGTAAGTACTACACAAAAACAAACAAAATTAGAAGTTAGATCAGCTTCATTTGTTGAACATACAGGTGGCAATATGAGAAAATGGAGAAAAATGACTTCAGTTTTTGAAAAACAGTTCTTAGTTCTGTGTTAATTAAACAAGGGGGAATAACTCTTCTACATCAGAATTCATCTCAATCCATATATGCATGTGTCATTTGAACATGTTAACTGCATCTCCGACACATGTATTACAATGTCTGCTAAGAGTTGTGTGAGGTCCTTTATCCTCCTTCCCTCACACACATTGAAGGATCTAGGATATCATTTATTTTTTAAGTGCAATACTTTTCCTGGAAGAAATGGAACAACCAAACAAAGGTGTAATCTTACTTTCTGCATTCAAACATTTCTTCTAATCAACCCCTCTCGAAAATTAAGCACACTTAGCCTGGTGTATCCTAATTAGCTGAGGCAACCAAGATTGAATATTTCAGCACACAATGGACATAATGGAATGGAACTCAAGATAAAGAAGTTTGTCCCCAAAAATGATTTCCAGGTGATATTTTTTAGCCAATAGACAATAAATAGCAAGTTATTCCACTCAGAATATCTTCAAATAAAGCTTTATTAATTAAACTGGGAATGCATTAATTAAGTTTAGATGAAGAATTAGAAAGTTAATTAGAGTCAACATGTATCTGAACAATTTAATAGATAGTTACATTTTGAGGTCTGCCCTGTAATTTATCCCTTCAGATCAAGTTTTTTTTAGAAAAATATCATGAGCAGATTTAATTTTCTATATATAGTGCATACATTCTTAAGAATTAATAGCATCTTTAATGAAAAAAAAATAGGGAAAGAGCTTCCTGCTGCTTTATACATTCTTCATTCCCAGCTCATATCTCAAGTGTCTGTTTTTTAAAAGGTTTGCTTAACTCGTTGGTAACAAAATTGGTGTATATGAAGCTGTTGAGAGGCCAAGTGTAGTAACCAAGAAGAATATGATAATATTTCTGCATGGCCATCATTTCCACATAGCATGGTTACTGGATCATGTTGTGATGTTGATGCTGAGCTACTGATAGTCAATAGTACAGGTCATGTGACACAGAGGAGAGAGGGAGAGAGAGAGAGAGAGAGAGAGAGGGATGTGAGACCTAATAGATCTAGAGTATAAACAGGACTTAAACAGGGCTAAAGAACACAATGTGAGATATGAGGAAGTAGGCTGAAAACCTGGGAAGTTTTGTTGCCACTGAAGCCTTGTGACAAAATTAAAATTTGGCTGTTATCCATGCAAGGACTCATTTCTGCTCAGCTTGTTCTCGTATAGGTACAGCAATAATGAAATTCAGAGAGTAAGGCAGTTGTTTTAAACTTCATTACAAAACTTTGCAAAACATTAATTCTAGAAAGTTCCTTGTTGTTCATGATACACGCAGATGATTTTTCCATACATGATACAGAAGTGACGCAGAACTATTATATCTCTGAGGTTTTCCTGTCTTCATTCAAAAAGAAGATCATAAGCTGTACAAAGTTCCAATTAATTTCTTACAGCATTGATAGCAGTATTAAACAGGTATTCTAAATACTTCTTCCAGACCCAGTTGGAAAAAAAAAACCTGATTTCCAAAAAATCAAATTTCCTATAATACTTTTATTTTCCTTGTGGCTGTGGTGGAGTAACTGAAAACACTTCATGGAAATTATTCTTGCTGATTCTCTCCGCTCCACTTAAAGAAGATGCTTGTTTCTTTGTGTTCTGTTACATAAATTGTCATAGCGCAAAAGAGAAACTTGAATTAAAAGTCTGTTTTCCCCCCAAACAAGATTCATAAATAAAAAATATAACTGTAGAATGGAATTCAGCTGTGGGAGAAACAGTGAGTTTTCTGTGTAATGCTGTCACGACTTAGTGATGCATAATAAATTGCTCCCTGAGACACAGGTAGTTACTCTAATTCAGAGGCAGATTTGTGAATTCTTAAATGTACCAGTTGTCAAGTGGAGTTTCATTCACAACATGTTTCATTTCTAAGACTTGGATAAAGAGAAAAAATAGATTACTAGCCTAAAGAATTCCCAATAATTCCCTGAGGGTAATGACTCTGATGTGCAGATCCATGCCATTCACATGGTAGTTCCATTCAGATGAAGTAAAAAAACAACAACAGTATCAGACCACATAGAACTAAGACTCCATAATTTCTGTGTGGGCATTCAGTTTCCATTCTTTTCACTTGTTCTTTTGTTTTAAAATATAGCTCTTGCTCTGTCTTTCAGGAAATTCACAGTGGTCTACTTAAGTTTTCAGAACCTCTCAACTAGGGCCCTTTTTGCATGCTTTTTTTTTGGCGCGAGCACCCCTTGAGCGTCACGTGAGTGGGAGTGTCGCTCCCTATGATGCACTCCCACTCACGCGATGCTCATGAGGCTGAAGCGGGGCGAGCACGCATTTTTTTATTTTCGGCTATAAGCCAAAAATACTGCGCACTCGAGCAATGCTCACGCCGCCCTTGCACGTTTACCTGCGTGTGGTGCTTCGGCGAGCCAGGGCGGTCGCGCTTCCTTCCCCCAGCACAGCTTACAGTTCCCAGACTGCGCTGTGAAAGGAAGGGGCGGGGCGCGAGTGCGACGGTCACACTACCAGGAAGCCGATGCGGGTGGCAAGAAGGGCTGTTGTGAGCGGCTCGTGTGAGCGCCGCTCCCCACTGCCGTGACGAGGTAAGGTGCGAAAAGGGCCTAGGAGTAGATTCATATCACCTACTTACCTTTCACCAGAACTTTGACAAGCTAGCTTTGTTTACTGTGACTCCTGGAATATTCCAGCCAGCATTTGCTAGGTTCTAGGAGTTTTATTCCAAAAAGGTTATATTTTCAAGCTCTGTCTTTAGCCATGCTACCAAATCAGTACCACTCACCAAGAACATGGAGGCCATGGAAAAGGGAATAAATACTGGTTAGAACTCAACCATTCAATTAGTGAATACTGTGCCAATACATAGGTAAATCCAATGGATTCAAGGGTTCTACTCTACTCAGGACTCTCAAGAAGATTTTGGCTCCTATTTTTCTATATGAAACCAAACATTTTCCTTAAAGTGAAATGTCTAAGTAAATCTTGATTCTCTTTCAACAACCCAGTTATAATTTTCATTGAGACTTTGCTGTGCTGTCATAAATTACAAAGTTAGCCCTATGGGCAAGGAATACCCCCAGGAGTAAGTGAGATAATTTAATGAAGTCTGTGGGAAAAAAATGAATGAAATGCTAACATCCATGTTTTGTACCAACACAGAACACCACTGCCAAAGCTCATTATGAAATATTTATTTTGGAACTTCAATTTGATTTGCACCAAAAGCAAATGACAAATATGTCACCACTGCAATGTCCCCATTGATAGCCAGCCAAACACAACCATGTGTCAAGTGCATTAGATATTTCAATAGGAAATGCATTTTTTTAAGAAAATAGATTTACCTTTGACAATTTGCTCAGGAACTAATTCTCCCAGCATAAAACCAGTCAAAATCATGTATATGCTTCTCATCTTCTTATGACACATCCCTTCCCTGCTGGATAAGAGAAGTGAGAAAAAGAATGGCTTTTCTCTACTAGCCTGACTGAGACTACCCACCACTAGACTTCACTTTCCAGGTACATTGGCTTAGCTGCTTTGCTAAGTGCTCAGCAAATTATAAGATGGACAGATAGTTTTCTGAATTACTTACATTTTGGTAGACAGAAAGGAAAATAAAATTAAAAAAAAACAGGAATCAAGCAATTGGCCCCTCTTGTGCAATATTATCTATAATGACTTGCAGTGCCTCCTCAAACGAAGATGCCAGAGACTGAAACTGGGATCTTTTTGATGCAAAGCACACATCCTACCATGGAGGTATGCTCGTCCCAAAACACAAAAATTACAAACCAGGTATATTCATTTTAAAAATGTGGCCTTTGTTGTTGTGAGACAGTGGCAGAGTTAGCTGGAGGCTTGCATTTCCAATAAGGCACTGAATCTTTTCCAGGGGCCTTATCCCATTATACAGTTGTATTACTGTGGCCATTTCTGTGCTACTCTGTCATAGTGCTATTATTCCATTTTCAACATCCTATGGAATTCTAGGATTTGTAGTTTACTGAGGTCAAGGAGCTCTCTGGCTGAGAATTTTAAATGCCCCTCCCTAAACTGCAAACCCCAGGATTCCATAGGATGTTGAAAGTGGAATAATAGCAATACAACAGTGTAGTGTGGAAATGACCCGTGATTCCCTTTTAACTATTATTCCAAATAATTCTGGGGTTTGCAGTTTAGGGAAGTGTTTTTTAGAATTCTCTGCCAGAGAACTATAGTGCCTCATAAAACACCAAACCCTGGAATTCCATGTGATGATGTCATGGTAATTGGGTGGAATCATAGTGCTATAATTTTGTGGCATGAAGGGGGCATAGCTTTTATTCCAGACTTTAAAGGTACTATCTAGAGTGTGAAACCTGTTTTGGGATAGTGTACCTTTGATTGCTGTTATGAAGACAACATAAAATAGAATAAAATGTCTAGCAAATTCACCACACTACTGATATGGGACCCACCAACTATCCCTGGAGGGTGGATCCCAACTGCGATTGGTCCCGTCAGGCAGTGGAAAGAGGTGGTTCTTTCTCTCTCTGCTTTTATACAGCAGAGCAGAGATTTGACATGTATAGACATTTTCCAGCTTAATTTTATTCTGTGGGAATTCAAATTCACATGTCATGGCAGGTATTTGATCACATCCTTCCTCATTTCCTCGTGTTGAGAGGTTAAGACAATGTTGCAAGAAATGGGAGAATCAGATGGTAGTTAGAAAATTGTATTCACTGAAGCCCTCTACTTTGTTGTCTTTTGCACGTTTTCTTCCCAAAGCATTACACAGAAGGTACCTACACAATTGTCGATAAAATGGGCTATTATCCACTTCAGCCTCAGCAATCTTTCTTAAATGCTTGGGTGATTCTGCAGCTGACCAAAACTGAATTATGTCTAAATGGAACTAAAACAACTTTCTGCAAAAATATAAAGCTTGCCATTTCTGCTTCTGAAAAATTAATACCTATGTCTTTTTTTTTCTGACACAGATCTAGCAGAATTAATTGTTCTACTGTATTTATCTTTGATCATTTGACATTAATTCCTCAGTAGGAAACATGAAACACAAATCGGGAATAGATATTTAAACTCTGTGTGTGTGTTTTTTAAAAAATGAGCTAAATTTCCTTGTTTTTGTACTCATTTATCTGTTTAAAATGGAGACAGTGTTTTATCTCATTATTCCAAGAGACTTATAACTATGTGTTTTGGTGCACTTACTGACCTCTTGCTCCTTTGAAAGGAGCTGGAAGCTCTCAAATCCTCCAGTTAGCTTGATTAGACAGCGGCTCTTTGTCTGCTATAGATTTCTGGATTTAGAGTTTATCTCAAGGTCACTCTGGGATTTTCAATGTGTGATGTTGGCAATTAGCCATCTTTTTGAATGAAGCGAGGCAGTGAATACTGAAAACAACAAGCCTTGTTTTTCCTTGGGAAAAAAAAGCCCACATAATCTATACTGTGAACATATACATTCTAGTGCTAAAAGTATGGCCATAAGAGCTTGCTTGTGTCAGGTGCAGAGAGTATAGCATGGGCCTGGTATGGTTAAAGAGAAGGAAACAGGTTAAATATATTATTGAAAAGCCTCGTCCAGTCTCACTATGGCAAAAAAGTTCCCAAAAGATGAGACAGATAGCTTGACCCCCCCACATCATGCACTAGACCAAAAATGAAATCCTTCTTGTGCTGCACATCAGATAAAAGGTTGGGTTTTTGAAACTTTGTCCCATAAGCCCCCAGATTCTGCTGCAATTTTGTGGTCTCTTACTTGGCAAGATCTGGTGGAAGATGGAACAAGGGTAGTGTCTACAGCAGCTGAGAAGTAAACAAAAAATGATACACTTCTCAATTCTTTCCTTTTTCTTGGAATGTGTGTTGGAATGTTAGTATCCCCCATTTTATATAAGTACAAAACTGTCTTTTCTACAGTCCCTGGTATTTGGGATACAAGTGTTCCATGAAAAGTAAATCAAGAGAAGGAGTGGGACTCTGTTATTTCTGCTGCTGTCTGACCAAAGGAGTGGGAGGTGGTCAATGAGTAGTATTTTTTGTCTTTCTTGTCTTTTCTAGAG
This sequence comes from Ctenosaura bakeri, assembly GCA_948474755.1. Classification (NCBI taxonomy): domain Eukaryota; kingdom Metazoa; phylum Chordata; class Lepidosauria; order Squamata; family Iguanidae; genus Ctenosaura; species Ctenosaura bakeri. The sequence goes on from CAOLHI010002964.1 coordinate 205,847, forward strand.
TGCTTTGGCCACGAATGGATGCAACTCAGTTCAGAACATGGCATTTAAATATGACCTAAGCAAATTTATATCCTAAACTAAATTTGGCAGCATTTGTTAAATGCAAATTTAGAATCATGTCAATTGATTGTAATTGTAGTTGTAGAACTTCAGGCTGGGGCTTTCAGTTTAGGATTACTAGCTAAAATTATACTGCTAATTTGGATGTTTCATCTGAGGATTTTAGAAAGAAACAAAATGCCTTCAATATGAATAGCAAATTTGTCAGGACTGAGAAGGAGGCGTGTTTTCAATAACCACAAATAAAATAGGTTAGCCAATCTGAGTTGTCTGAGTATGATCTGCTTGGATTTCACCAGCACCGGATAGACTTGTTTCCTGTTGGGAATTAGGGGCAATACAATACAAATTTTTATATATGGGTGCGGGGCATAAGGAGGATAATGTCTAGGCTTGCCTGTGAATAATTTTGTTGTAGCAACAATAGTTAGAGGCATATTTGGAAGCCTCCATCTTGGAAAAATTTTTAAGGAAGCAAAAAAAAGAGTTTTGATAAAATTTCTTGTTTGGTAGAACATGAGGAACATCAGGGTACACTTCCTTTTGATGGTAGATAGTAGGGGATGTATTTATCTCCTATATGTCTATATGTCAGGAACTCTATTTTTCACCCTTCACTTAAAAAAAGATTCTTATCTACAGAAATATATTAGCTCTCCTGCACATTTTTTTAAAAGTATCGAAACTCCACACCTCTATATCCATAGAAAATAATTTTGATGTATTGTTATTCTCTTCTGTCTTTTTTTTTAAAAAAAATACTAATCTAGAGGAGCACAATAGCCCTCTTGTGCAATGCAAAAGTAATCATCATTTTTTTTAAAGGCTGCTTGTAATATCCTCAGCTTAAATTACTATCAGAAGATTATTATCAGGGGAAAAGATGTTCATCTTAAAGTAATTGCAAGCAGAATACATTTCTTTTGGAACTTGAATTATGTCATTGCAAACCTTTCAGATCTCAATTTGGTTTTGCCACCTCCAACCTGACCTTGATACATATAGGTGACTGTCAGTTTGTACACAAATTAGGTAAAATTTCAAGTGTGATAACTAACTGTATGTTAGTATTTTTAGGACAGGAGTCCTGATGTTTGTCTTATGCCTAGTTCTTCTGTCTTGCTTCCTTTTGTCACTGATAGATTGCCCTCACATGTCGATACTAATGCAGCCCATGTCCAAAGAGAGGTGGTGGCATTAATGTGAGTGGGGAATCCACAAGTTTTACAGCAGCTGTCCAAGGTGCTGAACTTCTTTGTAATAAAAGATTCAGCACCTTTGATAGATGTTTTAAAGCTAAGATTAAACCCTGGATTCAGTAACAAACTGACTTCAAAACACCCAGTCATTTCACCTGAGAATAAGATAAAGTTTGCCCTAAGACACTTTGTTGCATCCTTGCATTCCAGTGCAGAAGTAGACAAGACTAGACAAAGCAGCTGAATCTAACCAGCAGTGGTAACAAAACCCACTGCAGGAAAAGACAATGGGATACTTAAGGAACTGGAAGGCAGGCCATGTGGAACACACCACTGTGCACTCCAGCATCTCAGGATAACCACTGTCTCTCCCAACTTCAACTATCTGAAGTGTCCTTCACTCTGCCTAATGGTAGACTCAATCCTGAAAGAAGGGGTCTAAGGGTATTCTCTCCTCAGTATTCCCAGTATGCCTCTGCCTGAGTACTTGTGACAGACATACTTCTAGATCACCATCAATTAGTAAGTAAATGGGGTCCAGATAACTTGGTATGTCACTTTATTTACCATGCATTTGGTTTCAGATGGAGACATTCCAGTTAAACTGTCACCTAAATTGTATTATCAGAATTCAGATTTGCTGACCAACCCACAAGACCACACAACAAATCCTGGGTTGAAATATGGGCCATTTTATTTAAACTATTTCTCATTTAGGTTTATCTGTTGATATGTCCAAAAGGGTGGGGGAGACCTATTGTGGGAGCAGGTGAGGCACATGGTCTCCCACAGACCTCCTCCCCAGAGGAGATTCTACAAGGTTGGGTTGCTCCCCAGCTGGCCATTTACTGGAAGGCCAGCCTCAGAATCTATTCCCCCCCCCACCAAAGCACATGACTCAAAGTAAGGGCTAAACCATCAGGCCAGTGTCAAACTCCTTTCCCACCCTCTGGGTCTCATGACATGTAGGGGCAGCTCCAGAAGCCTCTTTTTCAACAAGTGGTGCCATAGGTGTTCACTGAATTACTTTCTCCCCCTACCACCTGCCACAGCTAAGGACCCACTTTGCCTTTATCCCCCACCAGGCTGGTGAAAAGGACCCTCATATCCTGTCACATATCTCCCAAGGACAGCTGCTTCCCTACTTCCCTACATCTCATTGTTTTTTTCAGTAATGAGTTAATAAACAGTTGAAAAGAAATGACTGAGAACTTCTTGAAAAATGAAAACATCAAAAATATTACTTTTAATAGATCCTTGAATTTAATGTTGCTTTCTCATTGCCTTTCTATGTAATAATCCTGAATAGCAGTATCATCTTTTGCTTTACTGGCCCTCTTAAACTTAATTTTCATGTCAGTCATGTAGCATGAAAGGAATTCAACCAAAGCACCATTTTCCAGGGAGAGTCCTCTGCACACATCCTCAGTTTGTTCACTACAAATACTGGAAAGAGATGATAGACTTTGTGTGCTGGTATTCCTCTTGAGGCACAGTAAGGGACACTAACAAGTGTAATCAGATCATGTATCTTCCTGTCAATTAATAAGTTGCCTTGTCTTATAAGTCATTTAATAAGTCACTAGGTATTATTTGAATAGTAAACTATCTATACAGTAAAGTGAGGGAGGCTTTTGCAGGTGTTAAGATTTTTTTTCAAAAAGGTTAATGAGATTTAAACAAGGTTGATTTGCAATTTTGTTTCAGTATATTCTCTTTAGAGAGCCAGCATGTTGTAGTGGTTTGAGTACTGGACTATGAGACCAGGGTTCACATCTCCACTCAGCCATGGAAACCCACTCAGTGACCTTGGGCACATCACATACTCTCAGCCTGAGAGAAAGGGGGGAAAACCCCCCACTTTGAACATATCTTGCCAAGATTACCATGTTAGCTTTGCCTTAGGTTATCATAAGTTGGAAATAACTTGAAGACTCAAAAACAACAACAACAACAATAACAACAACAACAACTATTATGTTACCCTAACAGGTGGGTGACTTTAAGGTCCACCCGCAATGCCAGCATCTCCTTAGAAATTTGGGGAATTAGAGCTCAAAAGAGACCTGTGAGAGGAGGGTAATAACAGGATCTCTTCACCTACAAATACCAGTACTAACTGGAGCAAGAACTCCAATTTAAAGGTGAACAAAGCATTTTATTTGACTTGACAAACATGCAAGAAATCAAACACTCTCAAAAACTATACAAGGCTATTGGAAAGTGAGGTTTGAAAAGTTGGATAGAAACAGATTAGGGATGAAGAAAGTGATAGCTACCAGTCTTGAAGAAGAAGATCAAAGTGGAGGCACTGAGACAGCATCTGAGGGTAGCACAGAAGACCAGCAGTCTGGGCACTACATCTAACTTACTACAAAAGATTGAAGATAAAGTTTGTATACCCTTATTCATACCTTGAAGGGGGTGCATAGACAAAGATGTAATGGCTTTCCCATAGAACTGACAAAGGAGTCTGGAATGAGCTGATTGCTTAACTCTAGATGACAAAACATTGATGGGAGTAAGGACAATTTCTTAATGTCTTGGTCAGAGGGAAAGACAAAGGGAAGATTTCCATAGAGCATGATTAAGGGATGGGTTCTTATAGCTTCACCTGGGCAGTTTTGCCTTTCATTGTATTTCGATGTGCTCAGAGACTAAGGTATGGAAAAGATTAGCATAAACCTATTAACATCTGGGTTTTCCCCCAAAATCTCTCTGAACTTATGACATGACCATGTATAAAGTTAGGGTCTTCCATCCAGCATACCTTTGATTCAATTATGAAAATAGCACATCCTGCAGAATGGGGGTGTAGTCTATGTTAACGGGAATTCCATTTGCAAAGAACATAGGAAAGGAAGGAGTTACAGAAGTGGTTTTGTGTGTAATCATGAACAATGTTTGAAAAGAAGCCAAGATTATTCAAGCCTAGTCCTGTTCCTGTTCAAATGCCTTTTTCTGCAGTGGGTCTAGCCTCCCTCTTCAATTTTGTGCAAGGTTGGCTGGTCATCCTAGGAGACTGAGTAGAAATTTTTGAGTCGTTTGTGCTATGGTCATAATTAATTAATTAATTAATTAATTAATAGCTGAGGGAGATGAGTAGAAGTGCTCCATCACTTCTTTTCTTAGACTGGGTGTATTTGCCCTAATCTGATAGAGTTCATGCATTTAGATTGGGGTAGGTAGCCACCGCACATCAGTTCCTTTCTGCTGATGGTTCTTATTGGATTTAATACATTGTGACCTTGGTTCAATCAAGGCATTCTGTCTGCCTCTTTATTTCCTTTCTTTTTCTGAAAATGAGAGTTTTTGGATGAGTTAAGAAAAAGAAAAGACAGTTTGCTATCTTGAAAACACAAAGAAAGGCAGCAGCTGCAGCAGGTAATGGCTCAGCCTTGTGACAATGGTGGAGAATGGCTTTGGATATAAGAAGAAGAAGATGTCCCAGAAAGTGAGGGTCAAGGAAGAAACTGATGGAACCAGAAGGAAGAAAGTTTTTGGTTACCATGGAAATGAAGGCAGTGGATACAATAGGGGCTTCTGCTGCCTGTATTTTTTTTCTTAATTCAAAAAGGAGGTTTATGTTGATGAATGGTTGTTGCTGTTGTTCTGTGTCTTCAAGTCATTTCCAACTTATAGCAACCCTCAGGTGAAGCTACTGTGGGGGTTTTCTTGACAAGATTTGTTCAGAGAGAGTTTTCCTTTGCCTTTGCCTTCTTCTGAGGCTAAACAAATATGACTTCCCCAAGGTCACTCACTGGCTTTGAATGGCTGAGTAGCAATTTGAAACCCTTGTGTCCAGAGTCTTAGTCCAACACCCAAACCACTTTGTCAGTGGTGCATGCCCTTTTTGAGTGTGGGTGGGAGCTTTAAAAAAAATTCTCATCCTGCAGCAGTGCATCATCACTCTCAGTCAGGGCCTTCAGTAGCTGCTGTTTCACTTAAACCTGGAGGAGATTATTCTTCTCATATGTCATGTGCATGTACAAGACCTGTAGCTGAAGATCATACAGTTTGGATAGTCCGATGCTACTTTAACTGTTGTGGTTCTAGCCAGTGGAATCCTGAAGTTTGTAGGTTGCTGATGTTTTTGAAATACTCTGCTAGAAAGTTCAAGTACTGTTGATCAGGGCAATCGACTATATCTTACTAGCACAAAAATTATAAATACCTCATCAAACTACAAATCCCAGGACTTCACATGCCTTTCCTCAGCTTACCTTTTTGTGGAGCTGGGGTGCGGGGATTGCACGACCAGCCTCTTATGAGAGGCTCTCAAGTCCCTGCTGCTTCAGCTCTACAGCTGCTGCCTGCTAGTGAGCAGGTAGTGTGAGAGCCTCTCCTCTTCCTTACACAGCACACCCTGGGATTTTCCCAGGCTGCGCTGGGGCAGGAAGCACGAGCGCTGTGGCTCCGGAGCTCTGCACACACAGTAAATGCGAACAGGGCCCCAGAGCAATGTGTGATTGCGCACCAGTTTGGCTCAAAGCTGAAAATAAAATAGTGTGCAATCAGCGTCTGCCAGCCCCTGGAGCTTTGCGCGATTGCAAGTGTGTCGTGTGGACCGCTCCTTACAATCGTGCGATGCTCCAGGGGCCCTTTCGCATGGCAAATGCCATGCAGAAAGGGCCCACAAGATAGAGCCAAAGAACCTAAAATCTTAATGCAATGTAGTTATCCTCTTCATTCATTCATTCATTCTTTATTCATTCATATCCCACCTTTTACCTGGAAGTGGGATTTAAGGCACCTTACAAAACTTAAAACAAATGCAGTTAAAATACATACAAAGAAATAAGTAAAAACTTATGAAAAGTTTGTTAAAAGGTATACAAAATCAGAACAGTGCAAGAAAGACAGGATTTCCTGCTATGAAATCAGTTGAAGGGAAAGAGGATGCAGAAGGTGAGCATATGGAAGAGCCCATTGGGGTAAAACACGTTGTCTCTCCATTCCACGTAACAATTTTTTTCACACTTTAAAATGGTTGGGAATTATGTCCAGGCTGCTGGACATCATCTCCCAGTATTCCTTACTATTGTCTGTATTGACTAGGTCTGTTAGGGCGTATAGTCCAGTACCTGGAGATCTCTATGATTCCCATCCCTGTCCATAAGTGTGGCATCCATCTATTCTTTCCCAGGGGGCACCAATCACATGGTTGAGGAGATTGGAATTCCTGTTCACAGTGCTCTGCGTAACTTCTGTTCCAACAAAGAAAAAGCAGCCTGTCACCCACATAGCGTGCTTGACTTTTACTATTGTTGCAGTACGAGTTTTATACACAA